>JBBYHH010467247.1:0-11322 GCA_038382905.1 Daphne laureola
AGCTGCTGCCGACGACGGCCAACTTCCTCGGCATTCTCGTTGACGCCGACCGGATGGACATAATCAAAGACATCATCGCAGAGTTCGAGAAGGTGTACAACACTCTGACCGATACAGAGCTCGCGGTGGTGAGCTCGGTGGTGCAGCTAGATTCGCAGCACCTGGCGCAGATAGCGAAGCAGGTGCAGAAGCTGACCGGAGCAAAAAACGTCCGGATCAAGACCGCCATTGACCCGAACTTGGTCGCCGGGTTCACCGTCAGGTACGGCAGCTCCGGCTCTAAGCTGATTGATATGAGCGTGAAGAAGCAGCTAGAAGAGATAGCTTCACAGCTTGATCTGAGTGACATTCAACTTGCAGTATGAGTTCAATTTTGAATTTTCTTGTTGAACATTGTAATTGAATCTCAATTACTGTGAATGGTGATGATAATGTTAATTTATCCTATTTGTGGTCTCTTGTGTTCAAGATGGGGACTTTGTTTTGTTTTTTCTTTGCCTTTTGGTTTTTCCATTGTTTCTGTGAGATTTCTTCTCTGTCAAGTCACAATTGAAAACAAGAACAGAAGCAGTAAGACAACTCGAAATGAACTCAGCCTTTAACATACAGACATAATAAGTAACTGAAAGCCAATCGACCACTGGTTAGAATTATCACAAACCAAGCTTCACAAATTAGTTTTTTTAGTGATTACAGCCATAAGTAATTGAAATGGTTGTGTTTTTATGTGTTCCAAGTGTTTAGAAAGGTGATAAAAGAGTATAATGTGAAGTGATTAGAGTTTTGGAAAAGCTCGTTCAATGGACTATTGAAGACCTTTTTTTATTCGCAACTAATCATATCTACAAGAAAGATCACATCATTTTGCGTCACCGTAAACGAGTCGAGCCCGAACATCACTAGCTCGAGTTTGTGAGAGTCGGCTCGAGCTCGGCTTGTCTAATGTTCGAGTTCGGCTCGATAGTTTGTGAGCTCGAAAAATCTAAGCATTTAATTAATTAAAAGAAAAACAATGACTAAATTATAAATTATCTCAAAACCATCATCTTTCTTGGGTTTGTGGCTCGTGAAGCTTGGCTCATTTAATATGATTCGACTATTCGAGCTCGAAATGGCTCGGTTCGTTTTATACTCCTACCTCGAATTGGCTCACAAGCTGGCTCGAACCGAACCTTAAAAGTTCGAGCTCGGCTCGTTTTACTACTCGAATCAAAATTTCAGCTCGAGCTCGAGTTGGTAGCTCGTGAAGCTCAGCTCGTTTAATGTGCTTCGAACTCGAACTGACTCGTGAACGGTTCGGTTCGTTTTACACCCCTATATCGAACTAGTGAGGGAAGACCTTTTTTCTTCACTGGACAAAACTCAAAGCCCTAATTAACTAAACCTATGAAACAATAGGGGCTCGATCGGAATAAATTCCAGGGACTTTTATTAGAGCCCTACGGACTCGACGCCGCTGAATGAAATCCGAGAGATAGAAGTTTTGGAATCCGGAAGCTGTGCAGCAAACACAGCGTATTGGAAAAGCGAGCCAAAAAGCACGTCCAAAAACCCAAACAGTCCCTTCCTCCATTCCCAAATTCTTCCAAATTCCAAAAATTTCCGTATCCTTGAAGCTTCTCATTCGCTTTACCAACTCGTTCAACGACTCACTCCTCATCGCACCTCTGACTCGCTTCAATTTCTCCGAAAATTCACTGCTACTCACTCTGTACAAGATCACCTTCAGCTCACTGAGTTTGCTTCCCCGTGTTATCCGACTCATATGGTAATCTTTCCTTCTAATTTCTCTCCTTATGTTTATGTTCTTGCTAGTAAATGTAATTTTGTGCTTGTTATAAGAGCCTTGGTCTTGTTATTATCCCGTTTTCAGTTTAGGTATGAAAATGATTTTCACCTAGATTTTTGTAAAGTTTTGTTCCAGGTGTTTGAAGTATCATGTTGAAACCTTTTTCTATTTCTGTAATCATTTAGGTTAATAAAGGATGTTCCTCTGTTTTTTTTTTTTTTTATCAAAATTATTTTTGTTTAATTTTCATTGTTTTCCATGTTCTGGAGAAATTGATGATCGGATGGACTAGGGTTAGTTACTTAGTCTCGATATTGTTTGGGAACTATTGCTAGTGTTGTTAGTGGGAAATGTGAACTGGACTTGTTAATTGTGAAGCAAGATATAAGCATTTGTTCTGTAGTGAATTATTGTTTATGTGCTAATAGAGAATTGGGGTGAGTGGGATTCTCTGAAAACAATTAAGAAAAATAGTAGCAATCCTCAATTTTCTAGTGTGGCCTTCTTCTTGTTAATGTTTTCATGGTCTATCTTTTTTCAGATTGTATATCTGCCTTGCATGTTGTTGATATATCATGGAAATGGCACTTGAAATTGATGGGAGTGACATAGGGAAATTTGTGGATGATTGCTTTGATAAAAACTTCTCTGATCTATCACCATTGAAGCATATCGCAGATCCTGTTGTCTACAAGCTTGTTCGGGTATATCTTTTTGTAATCATTTCTCTTATTTTTTGCAATCATTAAATCCTAAAACTGCTTTTAAACCACTACTTATGATATGTTGCTTCTATCTGAACTCTGCTTTCTCCGTTGTCATCTTCCACTAGTCTCCATAAACTCAAATTCTGTTTATTTCAAGTATAAAATCATCCCAAATCTTTCAACAATGTCAAACGGCTCGTAGTTGACTGATTTTTTATTCTACTGAGCTTTGTGGTAGAGGACAATTGTTAAGGATTTAGTTTTTTTTTTTTTTTCAATTCTCTCTCTCTCTCCAGAAGATTTATTTGCTTCAACTACTTCTCATTTCTTTGTTTTCCCTTTTCTTGTCCGTCTCAAGAACTAAATGCCTACCTGCTTTGCATAAAAAAAAAATGTCTACCTGCTTGTGTTTTGATTTGTAAGTGTCTTTTCTATAAGATGACATAGTTTTCAGAAAAAAAAAAGTGGAATTGAACCTAAAGAGCTTTAACTTTAATGTGACATGAAAGCTAGTTTATCTGTATTGCTCTGCTGTACTGAAATGATTCATATAGATTGAAGGTGATGGAAGATTGGTGCCTGCAACAGATGATGAACTCATGGAGGTTGGGGGCTTCCTTGAAGATGATAAGTGTCAAACTCATATTGTTGCTGACTCTGGGCAGATGTTAGAGTGCATATCCATTAATGTATCTTCTTCTGGGATGTCTGAATTTGAAAACTCTAAAGGTTCGTCTACTTTATGTCATGCTACATTTTTTTTTCCAATTTTCTTTTGCTACAAAACTTCTGGACTCATGGGTCTAACTTCTAAAGTGGATTGCATTTTGAGTGGCAGAATGTTTGATTTACGAAAGTTGTTTCGGTGGCATATTCTGCAAAAGTTAGAGTACAATGGTGTTAGTATCAAATGTTCTCATAATTCTGAGTGACAGATATGCAAGATTTTAAGCAGCATAATGTGCTGTGCTGAAAAAATTTCTGACAGCAGATTCTAAGCTAACCTACAGCCCATGGTTTCAGTATCAATCCGTCTTGTAAGTTTCAATGGGCACTTACAGACTGCTTTTATTTTTTTTGTAAGGAAACTGATTTATTAAATAATTTCAAAGTATACAAAAGTTTACTCCAAGACCTCGTACCATTAGCACTACAAATAACAAAACTACACCCCACACAAGATTATAAAACTCTCCAAAGTAGATAACTCATTTTCCTTCTAAATCCTTTCAAATCCATACTAAGATGAACAATCCCCATAAGAAAAAAAACAAACTAATTATTGATACTGGGAAAGTGGGTACGGATCTAGTGGAAAAAATTCAAGTAGCATTAAATGTAACAAAGGAGGGTGATAAAAGGCCAATTTTCTGTAATTGGGTGGAGTTGTACAAAGAATCTAAATCATCTTACAGACTGCTTAGTGACGTGAACTACTATCTTAACATACTCACATGCTTCTTGTCTGATATGCCATATAGATATTTGCGCTGCTTTGAATATATGGTTGCATACACTATACTGGAGATAGTATATTAAGATAGTGCCTACTTTAAAAATGAGCTGTATGCTAAAACAGTAAAGATGCTGAAGCATATATGATCATATATGCATAGGCCTTTATTCCATCCGTTCCACAGGTCTTGTGAGTTGTGACATTAGATTTTTGATGTTCACTCACTTCAACTTATCTATACTACTTATTATATTTTTGAATAAACAAGAAAATTGTAAAGTACTATAAACATCAAATTATCTTTTGTACAGAGTGTAAAGAATTTGTATCTGAAAAATGAGTTAAAATGGTTGGAATCGAGAGTCAAGAATTATAGAGTTTGGTGTTCGGCGCTATTGTTGTTGGAGTCTTGGGTTGGCTTCGGATTGTTTCTTGGAGTGAGCTGGTTCTTTGGGCTGATTGTTGGGCGTGTGTTTCAGTATTTGGCGGGAACTTCTGTATATATTTTTCTTGATAATAAAAAACATAGTTTCATATCGAGAAAATGTTATCTTTTGTATTTGCATTTATACTTCAAAATGACAAAAATAATATCAATGTGTTTCCGGTTTCCTCTTTCTGGACCAGCCATTTCTAAATGCCTGTCCCATAACTATTGCCAGGTTTATTATATGAAAGCTTGGAAGCAAAAACGGACAATCTAAATGAGTTTCTTGAGGTACTGCAATTCGCTGAATGCACTATTTCTTGTTTGTGTTCATCTATTTGACTATACATCAGTTTGTTTACTTTGTATGATCTCCATGTTAGTGTAAATCTGCTTTCATTTCCTTATCTCGAGGGCCAAGGTTTGGTGGCATTAAAATAAGGCATGATTGCATATCATCATCATCCAACTGCTTTTCTGCAATAACTTTTATTACTTCCATTTAAAAAAAAAATATATTGTTTCTCCTCTTTCTTGTAATAACATCTGAACTTATTTTTCATAATAGGCAATTTTCTGGGTTATATCTGATGCATCTTTCTCTTTCCATTTTCCCAACTTAGCTGTGATCTAAGCTTATTTCAGTATCCATCCTTTAGCGATTTCTTATGTGCATGGCCAGGGCTAGGGTGCTGTAGGGTTAGGGTTAGCGCTCTTTTAAAGTAGTTGGAGGTAAGATGGATTGAACAAAGCCTTTATCTGCAAAAAAAGTTTTAATACACAACTTAGTTCTTCTCAGTACTGGTCTTGAGCCTAAAAAGTTCGTAAGAATTGATGGGCAAGTAATTATGTTCATAAGTTTGCTAAATAGTTAGTTTAACAACAACAATACTAACCTGAACAATATAATCGCCAGTATGTCTGAGTTTTCATTTTTTCTCCTTAATCACAATTTAAACTCCTTAACGAAGACTTTTTGGGCAGATTTTGGACTCTTTCTATCAATGTTTAAAATTATGAAGCAATCAGCATTGGTGCTGTTTGGTGTGTGTATAACACCCAATGTCATATTTGGACCTGAGATTACTAGGTTGAGGAAATGTTGTGAGATGTCAGGAAAATCCTGTGTGAGGATACCAACCGTTTAATTTAGCATATTATAAGTACTGATTAGAAGCTTGGATTAAATTTCCTTGCAGGAAGCTGCCCCTTCCGCAGAGAAAAGCTTATGTGAGAATCAGGTGACTAGATCTGGAAGTGGGGGGTGTCTGGAATCTCTAGATGGACTCAGAGAAGAAGGGTCATCAACTCCTACTGACTGCTCTCATTTAAAACCTGATTTTTCAGTCTTAGAGGGAGAAATATGCCTGGATAATTTGTCAATAAGGGAGCTCCAAGATATTTTCAGAGCTACATTTGGCCGAGAAACAACTGTCAAGGACAAACAGTGGCTTAAAAGAAGGATTGCCATGGGTTTGACAAACTCTTGTGACATTAGAGCCACAAATTTTACTATAAAAGACAATAAGTTGGTAGGAAATGATGTAGGAGAGGAGCAGAATATCATGAATGGTTCTTCCATTAATCCAGGGAGCTCTTTTGAAGACTCCAAAGCTACATACAGCGAAAAAAGCCTTATGGGACAACATCAAGCTGCTTCTGGTTTGGAATTAAGGAACAATGGTGTAGAAAACAGTGGAGACCTTCCAACTGATGAAAGAGCTGCAAAGAGAGTTCGAAAGCCCACAAAGAGATATATTGAAGAGCTATCAGAAGCGGAAACCAAGGAGTGTTGTGGAAAGCTAACCATATTGCCTAGAACCTCTGTTGTTAGGCCATCAGTTTCACAATCTTGCCCTGGGCTAGCTAGAAGTGTTTCTTTACAAAGGAGGGACATTTTTACCAGGCTTGATTCCTTAGGAGGATCAGGGGTTCGCATTCCATGTGTTTATCGTGTCCGAAGAAGTCGTCCAAGGAAAAATGTGATGGCCCTCATGGTATGTAAAGCTCTTGCTTATTTACTTATGTGATCGTTCTCCTTTTTGTTTCATTGACGCTTTTCGAGTGAGTTATGGGTAAAAAACATTCTTATTTCAAGAAACTTTTTGTACACACAATATGAATACAGAAAAAGTTGCGCACTTGCATTTCCTGCACAGGATGTAGATGAATCGATAACAGAACAGTTCAAAGTATTTAGGTATTAGAAATAGAATTTTATTTCTTCAAATAAATGGAATACCCTTCAACCATGTTAACCTCAATCCCATTTCACCCCATTTAACCTTTATTTGTTGACAAGAAGGGAAGAATATTGAGGTACAAGAGGTGGTCGCTGCTTAATTGTTCTTCTTAAGTTTTGTCAGCTGAGAGTTGAGAGACGCTTTCTTCCTTCCTTCTCTTCTGTCTTAATTAGGAACTTTTCCTCTCTCTATCGCTTTTGTTTATGGTGTGTGGGTGATTCTGTAGGCAAGTCAGACATGGCTATTTAGTATTTACCAAATGGGGGAGGGTGGCAATAAACTACAAGAAAGTTCTGAAGTTTTGTACTCGGTAGTGGAAAAAACTAAAATGTTACCACACAGGAAAAGGTTGTTGCGATGTTATGACGAGCATATCACCAGAAGATTTTAGAGGCACAGGGTAGCGTTTGAAAGGCTTTTACTAGTTCATCTGTGTTCTCTCCCAGAGTAAAGAAAACTACATTTTTCAAACTTACAAATCATATTAAGTTCATACAAGAAAATCTAACTCTCATCTTTTTATCTGTATATAAAAGAGTATCATTTGTAACCGGTGATATGTGTTTCCTAAAAGTAATCTGGAATGAGAGTTGTGATCTTCAATGGTTTGGTTATCTCTTCCCTAGCTCCTTGCCTGCTGTTGTCGTGTTCGCAGGCTTTTGTCTTTTTTCTTTCTGTTTAGTTCTATGCGACAAAAGCTGAAATTCATGTAGCTTATGCAATTGAATTACCTTTATGTAGGACGTTCAACCTAGCATCATGGGCACAGAAGCTGAAGTGGTGAAACAGGGCCTTGATGTGAGTACAGACAGAATTTTAAAAGCAAGTTCTGATTCTGATCAGATTCAGCACCAGGTAGATTTAATATCTTTATTCTTCTAGTTAAAATAAGATAAAGTTTGCTTCCGGTTGTTTGTGATCTCTATGGGTAAAGCAAAAACTTCAAAGTGTAATTGCTTGTGTTTTACAATTATGTTTGGGCATGTATCTTTGGCAAGCAGTTAGTCTTCTGAATTAGACAATCAGTATAATTCTACGGAAGAAGGGCTTCTATCTCTAGAATTATTTTTACAAAGAAATGATCATAAGTGGAGGTCTAAGTTACTGAAGTTTGGAATGAAAAATTACCTTACTCCTATCCACCTCCTATCCACCTAAATATTTTTACTCCTATCCACCTCCTATCTCTAAGTTACTAAGAATTATTTTCTCAATAGTTTGGAATGAAAAATTACCTTACTTCTATCCACCTCCAACCACGGTTGTAAGAACCGGACTGGACCGGCTGGTTGAACTGGTTAAACTGTGAACCGGTCACCTGTCTGGTCCGGCTATTGGTTTCATAGCAGATGAGTCAAAAGCCGGTAAGAACTGGTAAAAAACCATGAACTGTTGAACCATTTAGACCCAGCTCTTTCCTCACATTGCATAATCTTCTTCATGGAACACCGCGATCTTCCTCGCTGGAGGAGGAATCCTCGTTTTACATGGAAGATTGTGATCCCAATCATTATTGGATCTCGCAAGGCGGAGAATCACGGGATGCCACCTGCAAGAGAAGAGGAGTGGGAGGAAGGTCACGATTGGTTGACTGGAGGGACAACTTGGAATTGGGAACTCAGAACCTAAAAGAAAAAAGAAAACAGCACTCAGAAACTTGGAGGCTCCAACCCATGAGTTTAGCAAGATAAACTGCACACAGAACAATTTTTTTATCCCAATATTTGTATTTGAAGTTCATAAAACCTACCTTTCAAACGCACTCGAAAACTAAAATTTGAGATAAGCTGCATTTAACGTTAACGTAGACCTTCCTTGTGGGCCATGTTCAGAAACAAATCCAAATACTTGGGGTTCGTTTAGTTGTGAAAATGTTTTTCATTTTTCTTCTCCAAGTTTTCTTTGTAAATGTTTGATCATATAACTAACTTTCAAGTGATGGAAAACCTTGTTTTCCAAACTTTGGAAAACTTTAGTATTAAAATGGAAACCTTCCAAACAAGGTTCTCTAATTTAATACTAGAGTTCTCCAAAATTTGGAAAGTAAGGTTTTCCATCACTTGAAAGTTAGTTATATTATCAAACATTTACAAAAGAAACTTGGAGAAGAAAACTGAGAAACTTTTTCACAACTAAACGGACCCTTGATTCTCATTGCATTTGTGCATTGCGTAGGTGATAACATTTATTTTCTGATCTTGTTTATTAGGAATTTGATAGAGATTTAGCAATGATCAAAGCTAGTTATACTAAGTCATACTGTCATGTGAATTTCTAATGTCACAATCTCACACCACCACTAACACATTTGTAGCATAATCCTGTATACACTTGATGTATTTTCTAGCTTGTAGCCGAGCACTTTTATGCACTCTCAAATACTGGTGATATGCAAACTGTAAATTATTGGTTAACTCAGTGTCTGACCTCTGCTTCTGCACTGTGCATCTGACTATATGAGAAGATGCATAAGTGCACTCAGTAAAGAACATTTTCATTACCCCATGTGTGTCTGCTTCTGTCAAGTCTTGTCACAATTTTACAAAGCAGTTCATCGAGGAAGTAAAATATCTATTTAGAGACACCGATTGCTAATGAGGTACCCGATATGTAAGTTTGCTTGGTGGTTATACAGATTTCTTAGTTTTTCCTTTTGAATGTAATACACAATTTTCCACATTAAGAGACTCTTGTGTATGTGTGTGTTTTCACATGATTATTTGGGTTTTCTCATAAGATAATCTGTTTTTGGAATAGCTTGTAGGTGAAGCCAAGGATGACATAGAATGTGCAGCTGTTGGGAAATTGGATCTCTGGCAGAATCCAGAGCCAAAACAGATGAAGCCTTCTGCGAACACATCATATCCTGGTGTGCCCACTGCAAGAGGTGGTATTAGACGAAAGCATCATCGAGCATGGACTCTCTCTGAAGTAACAAAGCTAGTTGATGGAGTCTCTAGATATGGGGCTGGGAGGTGGTCTCAGATAAAAAGGATTGCCTTTGCATCATATTCTTATAGAACCTCTGTTGATCTTAAGGTATGGGATGGTTCTTCAAACTAATGCTCAAGTTTTCCTCTGGGAAAGAGAGGCTTATACACTTTTTTTTCCAGGATAAGTGGAGGAATCTGCTTAAAGCCAGTTTTGCTGAGCCTAGCGCAGATAAAGGGGTAAGAGATTAAAACCTTTAGGTTGTTTTAGGTGCCCATATTGAAAATGACTCTGGACTTGCGCTTTAGAGATCTACTTTTTGCTCTCCCCACCAAGAAACACTTCCAGTTTGCTTTTTACTGCTTCATTGACTTTGCTGAGCTGAAAAATGTAGGTGAATTTCCGAAAACATCCCTCAATGCCTATTCCTGCATCAGTTTTGTCACGCGTGAGAGAGCTCGCACAAAGGCAAGCGCAAGTTCCAATGAAGTTTATCCCGAGCCAGAGGCAGATCGTTGCTAGTGGTATGAATGTAGATGAATCAGAATCAGGATACTCGTGATACTGTATATAGTAGTGCGATTAGCTGTCTAGATTGTGCTATGTTAGTCTCTATAAAATGCAGGAATTGCTGTTCAACACCTATTTCATGAACAATAGGTATCTAGAGAGAGGATTATAACGCAGCAATTAACTGTTAAATTTTGTAGCGGTTTCGTATTAGAAATCCGCTTTTTTCATGCTTCTGCATCTATTGGTGTGGATAACTTGCCCTCAGTTGCAGTGCTGAAAGCTGGACACAGCAGTTGAGGAAACCAGGTAAACAAGGGACCAAAATTGTTGATGTGTATCTTTGTTCAGAAGTGTTCTAGCAGATATTTAGTGTTGTTCAAGAACCAAGTAGGATTATGTTGAGAGGAGTTTGTCAGTCAGAAGATGTGCACATCACATTAACCTTGTGTGTATATATCTTCTGATTTAAGATTAGCAACAATCTTTTCATGAAAAAAAAAATTAGCAACAATCTAACAGCGGGACATAAAATTACAAAGGACATATACTAGTATACTAGTGAGGTGAGACGTACTCAGTACTGGATTTTTTTTTGGGTTATCGGAAAACTTATGGGAGAAGTATGCTAAAAGTCCTAAAATTTTTATAGATTTTTTAAGTCAGTCTTAAAATTTTGACTTTTTTCATATCAGTTTTAAAACTCTAGAATTGTTTTATCGAGTCCTAAAAATCTGAAAGAAGAATCCTTTAAGTCTTAAAATTCTGGCAATTTTTTTCGGTCAGTTCTAAAATGAATATTCTCTGTTTTCTTCCTCTTTCTCAAATTTTTTAATTTTTGTCACTTCAACCCTAGAACTTTAAAAGGTTTTTAAAATTGTTCTAAACTTATCGGTTTTCAATAGTGGTCAAAAAAATTTATTTGTTTATCATCCAAGTCGCGTTTCTTTAGTAAGACTCGTTGGATAGAGCAGTGATAAGGAGTAAAAGACCTCGTTGACAGATAAAAACTAAAATCTTGAAAGCCACTTAGATAATTGATGACTTGAATATTTAAAGGCTTAACAAGATCCGTGTCTAAGAGACATGAAGATGAAGAGTCAAAAGAAAAAGGAAGAGTAAAAAATAGTCAAGGAATAATAATTCGGGACATAGAGAAAAGCTTAGGAAACTGGAACATTTCAAAAGTAAACAAATTTGATGTTTACCAGAAATGAACTTTTGAGTTAAGAACTTCATATTCCATCAAGACGGTGGAA
>JBBYHH010467358.1:0-11322 GCA_038382905.1 Daphne laureola
TCGAAAGAAAAAAAAAAGAAAAAGAAAAAGAAAAGCAGACGACTTGAATTGATATATCCATGAGACGCTAAATGATCATCAGACCCAAGACAAGAAAAGTAAAAAACTCACGTTGCAGAATAGAGAAAGCCTTAAAAATTCATAAAAGTAGATACCTTCGAAATTTAAAACGAAAACCCAGATCCAAATGCAGGCGAGAAGGAGGAAGATGCTGCGTTTCTGTTTCGTTCTTCTCCGGTAGGTGGAGGAACAAGTGACAATAATAGGCGGCGATGATAGAGGCAGGAAAGTGCTAGATGACTGGTGATGAATCACTACAACAGAACAAAACCACGGCTTTTGTTTCGCTGTCTGCGTTTACATCACCAACAGAAAACGCTAGTGACCACGTTTCAAAATTCAAACTGCACCGACACAGGAAAGTCTCTACACTCTCCACCTGGGCGCTTCTAATTTTATTCTTTGGCTAAACTAAATAAATTAGGTCCAGTAACTATTAGAAATTGGTTGTTCATGCCCCTAATCTCTTTGTTAATGTTCGATTCAGTCATTCGGCCTGCTGTCAGATGCTCTTTCGGTCCCTACACTTATTTATTTTTTTTATCGTCGTTTACAAAGTCTTACTTTGTCAAGCATAGAATATAAAACACGATATAAAAATACTTTTATCTAGAAAGAGGGCTAAACTGAAACTATGGTAAAGCCAGCGAGGCTTCTAATGTACAGTACTTTGTTTTTACATCCATAGCCTTTATTGAACTGTCACAAATCACAATTGAACATTCAAATATAAGACGGTACTTTGTTTCTTCTTTTTTTTCAATACAAAGAGATACGGGTCGGGGATATCGGAGGCTCGAATTTAAAATCTCTTACAAGTGTTCATAAGAGTATTGACCACTAAACCAAATGCGTGATACTTTGTTTCTTATGTTGAAGCTATGGCTCTCTTCGCATAAGTTAGCTTTTGACATATCATGATATCCAAAATTAAGGAAATATTCACGCTACCCCTTAAACTAAAATAAACCAATACTTTCTCCCAAAATTTTGTCTACTGCTTAATTCTAGCATCGTCCTCACTATACCCAGCCTACCCACTTCCTGATCCCGACGACTCCGCCTTCCCCAGACTACGTCACCTCCACCCACCTCGAATGTCGCCTCCGCTTTCATCATCCTCAGCCCCCTGCATGCTCATAGACACATTGCTCCTCCGCACCTACATGATTCAATCGCATACATTGCGTGAAAAAATGTTGTTACAAATCAATCGGTTTTGAGGATGGAACTTTGAATTTCAAAATCACCGTGGTTTCAGACACCAAAATTGTCTTGAGAAGATGAATTTGGCTCTGAAATGAAGAACTCATAGTTAGGGTTTATGAAAATTGGGTCCCAAATTTGGACCATCGATGCAAAATCAAAGCAACTAGTTGCACGACCGATGGTGAGTTTTGAACTCCGGAGACCATCTGTTTTTTGGGGGCCGGAATCACGACAGTATCCTCGGCTGGGACCTCGTCGGCGGCGAGTTGGTCGCCGATGACCTTGCTCGCACACAAACACCAACCTTGTTCCCCGCCGTTGTGCCGCTCACTCTCAGGCAGTTTGTTGCTCGACGCCGCCTACCGTAGCACCCCGTCTTGCGCCTTCTCACCTCTTCCAACCTTGAGTCACGCGTATAAGTAGACCTCGTAGCATCGGGAAGAGCTAGCTGAATACGTTGGAGACAATGATGAAATTGAGCAGTAAAAAATGTTTTGGGGTTTAACATTGAATTTAATTAATTTAGATTGTTATGTGGGGTTTGACCTAATTGATGAAAACCTGATACGGAGAAAAGCTTAGTTTTGCAAACAGAGCCTATGTGATTTGATAGTTGTTGACGAAGTCATACTTGGTCATATAATATTCCTCTGTATCCTAGTAGGGGTGTTTACGGGGCGGGGCGACGTAGAAAATGTTATCTGTATGTAACAGAGTGGGTACCTAATTTTATTATCTGAAACTGATCCGCACTACGCGGATACCCATGTCGCGGGTACCCGTACGACAACGATTTTTTGCGGATCGGGTCGTGAGTATCCATTCTATAATGAACAATAATACTATGAAGAAATGTGCTTTTAAAAGATTTTTTTTTTACTATATCAATTCTTAACATTATAAATAAGTAGTCAAGTACATAATGAAAACACTAAATCCATAAACATTATGCAAATAATAGTACTTATTACGGGGTGGGGCGGGGCGGGTACCCGCGGGTAACACACATAGTAGTAGTAATTTGTTTTTTTTTTTAATGCATCCTGAGAATTTTATAAAAAGGAAGATGGGTCATTCTACCTCCAAGATGGAGGAGAGAAAAGACCAAAACAAAGTCTTACAACAACAAAGAAACAAGAAAACGAGAGCAAACAGAAGGACGGGAGATTAACACAGTTTTAGGGACTCTAGTGGGTTGAGGATCCAGTCAGACCAAGAGAATTTCGCCTTTGAACATCTACTGGAGATCCAGATGAAAGAGAGGAGTTGAATGTACGAGAGAGAGGCGACGATTTGCTTTACAATGGGGTTGAAAATTTTGGAATTCCTGCTTTTCCAGAGAGTTCATGAAGTGATGCCACGGATAGCCCACCAACCTTTGCGTTGAGAGTGAGAGAGCGATCTTTATCCAGAGTCTTCCGAGAGTAACTCATTCAAACTAACAGAGAAGAAAGATCTTATCTGACACCATTGAAAGATCTTTGGCCAAATAACAAAAGCAGGGAGGCATGGCGACAAGATGTTGGCTGTTTGCTCAAATGTGCAGCTACAAAATGAGCAATCCAGGTTGTCGAGAGATACACCCCGGTGGGAGAGGTGGGACTTTGAAGGGAGACAGTCTATGGTAGCACGCCAAGAGAAGATATTGATTTTTCTTGGAATCCAAGAGTTCCAAGGAGTTACTTCAAACTCTGGATTCGGTGGAATCAACACTGCCTGGATGATCTTGGACATGGAGGCGACATTGAAAACGCCTGTTTTGTCCGAGAGCCAACGCCATGAATCTGTAGTACCTGCATTAAAACAACATTTCTCTAACAGAACCATTAACGCATCAAGTTCAGACCTAGTTCTCCCTTAGGGATTCTTCTCCAACGCCAATCCCAATTCCAGGTACCATCCCTCCACTCTCCCCTGTCCGAGATTAAAACACCAACATCCCTTTCTAGAGCTGCAAGTCTAGGAAACTTGTCCCTAAGGCTAGAGTCTCCTACCCATACATCTCTACAGAATCTAACTTTCTCTCCATTTCCTATTTTTCTCCCAAACCCTTGGTAAAGATCCAAACCCTTTTTCTTTAAGTCTCTCCCAATTTTCAAGATCCCACCCCAAACTCCTGAGGGAAAGACTTTCCTAGTGCTGCTAAAACCCATTTTCACCATGTATTGACTTAATGATCAGTTTGTTAATTGTAGTAGTATATGCGGGGCAAGGCAGGTACCCGCAAATAACGTAAACAATAACCCAAAACTGACTCGTGCCTACTCGATTTTTTCGATTTTCAGAAAATTCAGATATTTATTTCTACGGATCTCGGGTTTTTCAGTTTTGGATCACGCGGGGCGGCTCGGGTTCGCGGGTTTACGGTTTTTTTGAACACCTCTAATTAGAGGCATCTATTTCTACAATAAGATGAGTAGTTAGATTTGATATACTTAAACAAGGAAGAAATTTAATCTTTTGTTTAACTTCTTTTACTATTCTAGTATGCTCATATGTCCATGGTTTTGGATTCTTTTGTAGTCTTTTATATAAATGTTTGCAAATAATTCTTAAATCTTTGAAGAAATCATAAACATAGTTTAGGCATCCTAAGGGCCGATTTAGTTGTTGAAAAATTTCTAAGTTTTTATCTCCAATTTTCCTTTGTAAATGTTTGATAATCTTTAAAGTGATGGAAAACCTTGTTTTCTAAATATTGGAAAACTCTAATGTTAAACTAGGTTCCCTAATTTAACACTAGAGTTTTCCAATATTTAGAAAATAAGGTTTTCCATCATTTAGAAGTTAGTTATACTATCAAACATTTATAAAAAAAAAAAATAGAAATGAAAACCGGAAAAGTTTTCCACAACTAAACGGACCATACGAATCTTTGAAGTTGATATTAGTTTAATGGATCCATTATTAAAATCATATCATAGGAATCTTTTTTTTTTTTTTTAAAGGCATCATGTCCTAGGAATCTAATTGAGGTTCGAAATAATTTCATTTTTGGTAACGATATCACTAAATCATTTTGTTTGATGATATTATAATTTTTTTCTAAATGTATTAAATGTTAATTGACTGAATATATATATATATACACACACACACTTTATTCGTTTCAAAATGATTTAATCATTTGATTGGACACGAAAGTTAAGACATGTCAAAGATTTGAGGGTAATAAAGTAAAACTGTCATACTCATTCCATCTCTGAAAAATTATACACATTTTATTTTTCGGTTGTCCTTGAAAAATTATACACTTTCCTTAAATGAAATTTTCTCTTTTCCAAAATTATCAAACTATTTATCTTTAGTTTTTCTACCTCATTTTTTGTGTACCTTCAACTCAATGATAGTTGTCAAACTACATAAAACTATGCATTCATCTTAATTTTCGCGACCACAAAAAGTGTAACATTATTTAAAGACAGAGAAAATGTAAGATAAATTAACTTTTTTGTGGAGGAGGAAAGTTTAGGATTAAAAGATAAAAGTAGTGTTAAAAAATTCTCTTAAAAAAGAATGATTAAGTATTTTTTAGAGAAAAAAAGAAAACTATAGATTGGTTAATCTGCGGTATTCCTTTAACCGCCAACCACTAACCTTGATTTATGATTTTTGCTACACGGTTATAGATTCATATCCAGAATCGCTAACCGCGGTTAGCGGTTACATCTATGGTTATCGAAATATCATTTTAAAAAAAAAAAACTTAGCTTTATAAGTTATCTAAATATCCATAAATCTATAAATCCAACATAAACATCCACTCATCCCACACAACATTTTAATCACTAAATTTAATATTAGGGGGTTTCAAACATACAAAAAATGAGGTGAGTTTTCTCATTTTCACCTCATCTTTTCATCAATAAATCATAATTTTTTCACCTCAATTTTTTTCGGATCTAAGGTGAAAAACGGAAAAGTGAACGTGATTTCTTCATTTCAGTTCACCGTGATTTCTCACCGATCGATCGCCCGACGTTCTACCAGCCTCGACCCACAGCTCGAGGCGTCTTTCCCCAACGCTAGCTCCATCGTCGCGCCTCCGGTGATGCTTTAAGGCCGGCTCAAGTCGTGATCATCTTCTGCCTCTCATCTTCACGGTGGGGAATGCCCAGTCTCTAGCCGCGTCATCACCGGATCGCCTCGTGGTCGCCTCGCCTCCAAGACCCAGTGTCGGTCGCTTCAATTCGCGCCGGCTTGGCTTCAATTTTGCCGGATCTGACTCGCCGGAGGTCTGGCTTCGATTCACGTGGCCTGGCGTCTAGCTTCGATTCGCGTCTAGTTCCCTGAAGAACGACGAAGCTCCAGGCTTCGCCGGCACGTTTGAGGATCTAGGCTTTGACGGCGGCATGAGGGAGGCGGTGATAATGGGGAGGAGGAGGAGGTGGAGCATGATATGGAAAGTGTTTGTTGTTCAGGGAAATGAAGATGAAAAATAAAAAATAAAAATGACCCTCAAAGTTGAGTGAAGTGAATTAGACTTCTGAATTTTGATTCCACTGGTGAATTTCATTTCACCAAACTTTTAACTTTGAAGTCCCCTATTGACATCACTACATCCAACATTGTAATCACTAAACATTGGCGGTTAATAACTAAATCATGGTTAACGGATATCCGTGGTGCGGATACCCATTCCGCTAACCGCACCATTAGGCCAACAATTAGAAATAAAAAATGCGACCGCCAACTCGCTGGTTAAAACCCGCGATTAAAATTGGAAAAAACGGTCGGTTATCCTCTATTGACGGTTCTTATCCACCCAATTACCATGCCTAGCCATAATCATAGTCTATGTGCGAGAAGCCCATCATGTTTACGTAAAGTAAGCCCATAAGAATGTCCAAACTTTAATGGACCTCATAAAGCTCAACATAAAAAGCCCAAACACTGCAAGTCCAGAATCAATCAAGCTACCTCTCATCTCCGCTCATATTCTTTGTTTCTTTCTTTCCTTCCTCCTCTTCTCTCGCTCGACATACGCACTTGCTCTTAGCTCGCTTCTTTCCGGTTGCCAACGAATTTCGAAAATTCCAGAGATTAGGGCTCATAATTCCCACACCGTGAAGCTGGAGAGGCACAGACAAGACCGCTATGGCGACGCTGAAGAGCGCGACTCCTATTACACCGCCCGTCCCTCGCGTTTCTCCGACGCTCCTCCTCCTTCTCTCAACCGCTATTCCGGAAATGACGGTTTCAACGACTCTGGTCACGATGCCTACCACCGCGATTCTTACAGCAATCGCCGGAGAAGTCGCAGCCCGCCGAGCTTCAGAGCCGACCGCCGAGCTTTTGACAGCCCTCCTCGTCAGCATCCCGGTGGCGGTGGGGGTGCCGGGGAAGGGTTTTCCCCGATGAATGGTGGGGTTTTTCGGCCGATGAGTGGTGGATTTGAAGGGAATTATGGTTCTCCTCGTCTGCCGACACCATCACTGCCTCCGCAGCAGCAACAAGAGCACGCTGGACAGAAGCGAGGGTTTCCTTTCTCTGAGCGAGATGTTTCTCCAAATAGAGGTCAGGCCTCACTGTCCCCGTTTTTATAAGGTCATATCTCATGATGTTTGTTTTTTATTTACGATACTTGTAATGATGCATGGTTCTCCAGATAGTGGTTAGGCCTCCCTGCCACCGTTTTTATATAATCAAATCCATGATGTGTATGTTTACTATATGGATTTACAGTAATGACACATGACTAAAGTAATTTGCACAATTTATTACCGACTTACTATATTCTCAATGTAAGTGGAAAGAACCTGGATGATGGTGGTTGGAGAAGGTTGGGATGAGAAAGGGATTCTGTTTAAACTTTGCTAATTTTCTGTTTTGCATGAATTTACAGTAATAACTAAATTTAGACAATTAAAGATATTATAAATTTTATGCCTCTGAGCTCTACATAGTCTGGATTAAGGTGCATTTATGGTGATGGTGGATTAGTACTTTACTGGCTCCACTTTTAGGCAACTGGGACCAGTGTATTTTCTCCCTGGTGGATTCTTAATGCAGTCTAGATTTTCTGCTTCCTAGCCATTACCTAGCTAATGTGTTTTTAAGCTTCCTTAATTGTTGTACAGCTTGCCTGTAGGCCCAGCTATGTCAAACATGCTTTATCTTTGCATACTGGTAGTCTTTGCCCAGTTTTTTTTTCTGGTTCATCCTTGTCAATTATGTTCATGCTGAATACTTATTGCTATTTTCTGTTTTTTTCTTCAATGTCCCAGATAGATCTAGTAGTGGAGGCAGCAGTTTTGCGAAACTATTTGTTGGTTCTGTTCCAAGGACGGCTACAGAAATGGATGTGAGTTTATTATTTGTACTCTTGTTATCTTCATGTATTTCTTTTCTCCATGCTTTAGCAAGATAGTTCTCTGTCACTCCTTTATTGGGTCTTCAATTCTTTCAGTCTGTACACTAGTCTACTGAACCTTATAATCCCATTGCTCTTTGTTTCTTGTTTAGTTTGTTGCTTTTCACCTATGTTATGAGTATATGTTTTTCAATTTAACTGCCTTGAGGTCTATTGATACTGATGTCAGTGATGTAATACTGCATCTAACCTGTCATAATAATGACGTTTGAATCATTTTATGCATGTTCATTTGTACCAGATACGGCCCCTTTTTGAAAAGCACGGGAATGTTGTAGAGGTTGCTTTAATTAAAGATAAGAGAACTGGTCAACAACAAGGTAAGTAGCGATGCTTTTTTTGCAAGGTTCTTATGATTTTAAGGATCTTATTTCAGGTTTTTCTGAGATGCTGATTGGGGCATACTTAAGCTCATCTTCATTTCAGTTTGTTTTGACCGAGTTTCACGCTTCTTGGTTTTGGTTGGGACACCCTTATAGTTATATAGCAGTCATGTCAATGACGAAGGCAAGATATGTAAACTGATGTTGGATCTTTATATGAATAGAAGTTGAGAATTTGGAGATAATTATGTCTCCAAATTAAGGCTGCAGAGGTGTTTTTTGCCATGACCGTAGCTCATTTTCCCATATATTTAGGTGTACTACCTTGTACAACGATAAACAGATAAACACTACCACCATAATTTTGAATGGTGTAATGTATGATTTAGATTGAAAGATTTTCATGGCCTTGGTGATATCATACTTATGAATGGCTTCGAATGCGTGTATTACACGTTTATGTCGATGAATGAAATGGACAGTTGGTTTTGTTCTGCACATGAGTTCATGTGGTACATGGATTCTAAAAGGTTCTTTAGGTTTTTGATTGACTGGGTGGACAGTTGACCGGAATAGAACTTAGATTTGCCCCAGCCAGCCGGCGCGCATCGTGCTTATCTCGTCTTATATAGCAGTCATGTCAGTGATGAAGGCAAGATATGTAAATGGATAATGGATCTTTGTATGAACAGAAGTTAAGAATCTGGAGATAATTATGTCTCCAAATTAAGGCTGCAGAGGTGTTTGTTGCCATGACTGTAGTTCGTTGTCCCATACATTTAGGTGTACATTGTACAACGATAAACAGAGAAAACACTGCCACCATAATTTTGAATGGTGTAATGTATGATTTAGATTGAAAGATTTTCATGGCCTTGGTGATATTATACTTATGAATGGCTTGGAATGCGTGCATGACACGTTTATGTGGATGAATGAAATGGACAGTTGTGTTTTGTTTTGCACATGAGTTCATGTGATACATGGATTCTGTAAGGTTCATGTTCTTGATTTTGTGGATGGGTGTCATGATTGCAGTGATAGTTTCTGCCACTGATAATTTCTTTTGATTGTGTCTTGTCATTGGATGCTAGCTCTGTTGTCAGTATTTCAAATTCTTTGGTGTTAAGCTTGGGATTGGTGTTCTACTTTTTTTTTTTTTGGGATTATGGATCACACGGTCTCTCTTATATGTTCTGAGATTTCTTGTGCCTATGGAGAGACTGTTTTCTCAGTTATCAGATTTTGTGGTTGTGTAAGGAAGTGTGCAGAATATCTTATATCAACACTATGCGCTACAGTCTGTAATTCTGTTACATCCTGTTCTAAAGCAGTTTGCTGGATTGTTAAGCTGATTCAAGCTTGGTCTGTAGCATTTTCTGTTTATCAAAATTTGGCTAGCCAACCAGCAGGTTATCTTTCATATAAGCTAGTATGCTAAATTCTGAATTGGTGCATGTCATTCTAGCAAGCTTTTCAATGGTATCGTGCAATTTTTTGCTCAATTTTTTAATGCGCGTCTTGTATGATAGTTTTCCCTCCCAACTGTTTTGGCATAGCATGAGAGGTTGTATAATAGTCTTACCAGTTCCCGCTCATTTCTTTTTATTAATGTGACTATTCTTCGTATTGTGGGAGTATTTTCGTTGGATGCTCATTATTTGTAAAATCTCTTCCTGGTTGGTACCTTTAAGTCCCTTGTGCGTCAAGGTGTAGATGTTGATGGATGTATTTGCATAAGGGCGGAACTCTTTTCTTTGCAATGTGGATCCTTGAATTGGTTGTGAATGTTTGTGCCTCTCTTTCTCTCTCCATACGGTTAGATGTTGTGGTCTGAGAGGCTTGATTTCAAGGATGCTCATTATTCGTGAGTCATCTTCCTGGTTGGTACCTTTAACCCCCTTGTGTCTCGAGGTGCAGATGTTGATGGATGTATTCGCATAACGGTGGAACTCTATTCTTTGCAATGGGGTGGAACTCTATTCTTTGCAATGGGGATCCCTGGAATGGTTGTGAATGTTGGTGCCTCTCTCTTTCCATATGGTTGAATGCTGGGTTCTGAAAGGCTTGATTACAACGATGCTCATTATTTGTGAAACTTCTTCCTGGTTGGTAGCTTTAAGCCCCTTGCGTCTCGAGGTGTAGATGTTATTGGATGTATTTGCATAAGGGCGGATCTCTATTCTTTGCAATGTGGATCCAAATGGTTGTGAATGTTTGTGCCTCTCTCTCTCTCTCTGCAGAAAGTTGAATGTTGGGTTTCGAGAGGCTAGGTTTTAAGGATGTTCTTTGGATTTTGTTAGCGCTTACCATACTTAACAGGATACTTAGTCCTTGAGATACAGTGTGCTGGCTGGCGGCTGCTATAGGAACCTCTGGGGTTTTGTCTTCAGAAAGTGTGTTTTGCATTTATTTGTGCTGCAGTGTTTCTGGTCTTGATTTTAAGGATGCTCATTATGAGTCAAACTTCTTCCCGGTTGGTACCTTTAACCCCATTTTGTCTCCTGGTGTTGATGGATCTATTTGCATAAGAGCAGAACTCTATTCTTTGCAATGTGGATTCTTCAAATGGTTGTGAATCTCTCTCTCTCTCTCTCTCTCTCTCTCTCTCTAGTTCTGAGAAGCTTGATTATATGGATGCTTTTTGGTTTTTGCCTAGCGGTTACTACACTTAACAGGATACTCAGTCCTTGAGATTCAGTGTGTTGGCTTCTGTAGCATCGTCTTCAGAATTTGTGTATTTTGTATTTACTTGTGCTGCAGTGTTATAGGTCTTTTTCAGGATTTCATAGTTTGCTGCTGGGATGGGTTGTTCTGTATACAGTTAGCTCTTTCATGGCATTGTAGCAGTTTTTTTCCAGTGGTTTATCTAAGCCCCTTTCCTTAGAGCTAGGTTCATTTTCTTTCTCTTCTTCCTTAAGAATACTGAATGTTGTTTTTCCTGTGCTGTTCTGTTGGTTTCTGCCTGTTTCTCCATAAATAGGTGCGTTTCACTTCAACTCATGTCCAACATCCTCTTGGAACTGTTCAGTTCGTATAGTGTGGACAGGATTGGCAAGGACAAATGTACTAGGTTGTATTAGTAGAAGATTTTAGAGCTAGAGCAATTGTGGGACCTACAGGGTTACCTTAAACTATCAGGATTACTGTCCCTTTTGAAAGTAGATAATCCATGCCGGTGTTGAGCTAGTCTATACTTTTCCTGTCGCTTAAGTCACTAACTTGTTACCTTATACTCCCTTCGTCCTCAAAAGGTTGTATCGTTTGACTTTGCTGTTTTAATGTTCAATGTTTGACTCAATTTTTAATAAAGATAAACAATGTAAAAAAATTAAGAAAAAATATATTTAGCAAATT
>JBBYHH010467469.1:0-11320 GCA_038382905.1 Daphne laureola
TCCACCAATTTCATATGAACTTTGCCTTAGGTACCAATTCTAGCAACAATTGGACATAAGTCCAAGTATTAATGTTGTTCCAAATACACCCATTAACACTAATTTGACATCATTTCAATAATTCCCTAATTTTTGTTTAACACTGTTCATAGATCCTCAATTCGAATTTCCTCCAATTCATGCCAAATCACTGATGTAAAACATGTCCCTAGCTCCAATACAACATTAGAACATGTTTAACACTTCAATTTCATCAAGAAATCGTAGAAAACTAACCCTTAATTCGTGCTCAAATTCAGATTCCACCCGAATAACGGATGATTCGAGTTCTACTTCATTTAATCTTCACTTTGATTGAGAATCTTACATGGAACACGCTTCTCCTTCGATTCTTGGCCAAGATTTGAGTGATTTTCGAGTTGGTGAGGGTTGGGGTCGCGTTGCAGAGGAGAGGGTTGAAGATGAAGTTGAGAAATGATTTTTCTCAACTGTTTTCGGGCTTAAAGCACGTAAGAATTTTGTTATCTGGGGTGTCGGGCGATCGCCCGGTCTTTACACCGAGTCGCCTGCCAGTCACCCACGCCCTTGCCTCACTCATTTTTTGGGTCGGGTGATCGCCCGCCAAAGTGTTCCAATCACCCGGCCGACTGCCCTGCTCCCTTCCACCACAGGTGGTCATCCGATCTTGTGCGTGGCTCGCTAGTGACTCGCCTGCGTCAGTGTCTCTTCAGTTTTCTGGGTTCGGGGGATCGCCCGCCATTGGCTCCTGCTTTCCCGGCGCTCTCCCGAGCCTCTGTCCATTTTTCACTTCTGAGCTCGGGCGTTCGCCCGCCTTGTGCGGTGAGTCTCCCGTGGCTCGCTCGACCATTCTGTTTGCCAAAATAGTCATGTTTTCTTACTAACACTTAACCAAAATATTACAAACCCTAAACATTCACCAATACACAACAATACACACTCTTACATACTTAATAATTTGGAACATACTTACATACAATCCTCAACCTTAAAAATTACCAACATTCATACATTAACCAAAGTTCCATTAAGCAAAATGCCTAACCCTCAGGTACAGTCCACTAGAAAATGGTCATCGGACAGAGGTGGCTGTAATATAACGTGTTTTTGGGTGCAGGTTTAGGCTTAAGTACCTGAACACCTTAAACTTGAATAACATGTTAGAATATAAATTATTATTGACAAAAAATTTTAAGGGTAGAATTTCAGGCCCACAATTTCAATGGTGAACTTTGCTCCGTTGTCACCCCCGCCTCTCGCCACCATTATGCATGCTTCCGCCGCACCGGCCGGAGAGGGGTGGTGATAGGTCCAAACTTACCACTATGGCAAGTAGTGAATCTTGAGAGCACACTTGTCCTCAATTGCCTTTCATCTAGGAGAAAAATAATTTGGCTTCCACAACTCATTTGGATGCATCAAATGAATTTCATTTGTTTAGTGACTTTATCGTTAATGCACCTTCAAGAGCTACTTTTATTTTTGTTCAAGAACAAAATGTTATCCTCATTATCCAAGATATGCCATTCCCATGGTGTTCTAGATCATCTCATTGAACTTATTCAATGAGATCAAGATGGAAGAAACTTATGTTCCATCCCTTGAGATTCATTTTTTTTATTGCTCTTGAACATCCTCAATTCCCTCTTGAACAAGTTCATCCACTTTTGGATCTTGCTCATATTGCTCCAAAGTAACTGGAACTTTTCCACAAGAGTCACAACTCTATTTTAGTTGAGGTACTCCTTCTAGAGTAGAAGCATTTGTGCAACTAGTGTCCTTGTGACACTTGGTTGATCCTTGTCAAGGATTGAACACTATGAGCCAAAATCATCACATTTACCATCTTTGGGGACTTGTCCTTCATAAAAGATTGGTATTTCATTTGCATTAAAGACATTCATTTACTTGTGACTTACATTAAATGCACATAACCATATCTACTCGTTCAATAAAATTCAAGGATAGGACTTATACTCCCTCTTGAACCCATCTTTCTTGAAGATTATTTATTTTGTGAATATGATCTTAGAAACCCCCAAAAGGGAGCAGATCATTTAGGTTATGTGCCCTCTTCCTCCATAACTCATATGGATAAGAATTTATATCTTGTGGGCTCTCTATTTAGGACATGAAGCTACCTCTAGCTGCCCTGAAGCTATGGTGAGCTAAGTCCAGCTACTCCTATATGGGTTGAGCTTAGGTGAGCTACATATAGCTTCCTATGAGCTCAAACTTAACTCTATGAGCTAAGTGATACCTTTTCAGACCCCAAACATAATGATACACTTTCTTAATCACAATCAGTCTCTTTCTTGAAATTTCAACTTATTGAAATTCATGATTATATTAAGTAGCGAGATCTCATTCAAATGACTCATAATTCAATTTAAATCATACTACACATAGTATGTGGGCCCAAGATTGAATTTAGAGCATGTGTATTATACAACAATCTCTTTCCTATTAGCTTAAACTACTTAGGTTATTGTATCAACTCAATTACCCAAAAGGAGGATATTGGAGTCTTATTTCCTTAAGACATTCAACAACCAATCAAAGTAATCTTATTGACACAATTTCCTAATAGTTAGCTAAAGTCACTAAGAGTCTAAGCCAAAGAATCTCATACTAAGCAAGAACAAAGATAACTTTCTAAATCATGTTTGTTTATCATCTTATAAGTACAGAATGCAAAAGATTAGGGATACAATGTTGCAACCAATTGCAAGAATCTTGCAACCAATTTCAATCTTATCATCCGATGTTGTTAAAGAGCGAAAGACTTGTGTAGATATAGCCTTTAATGAGCCCGAGAGGGAAGTTGTCGAATTAGACTATATGAATCAATTGATTGGTTGAAGCGGAGTCCGAGAGGACCCATGAATATCGATTGGTTAATAGATTATGTTACCGGAATCAACCCTAGACTAAGTATCTTTAGAGGATGAGAGTTCCTAAAACCTTAGTTTGGTAGATGATGATCACTTGTCCGAGAGGAGGGTGATTGGGCCTTGATAATCCATCTCTTTGCATGATATGATGATGATATTGGACCCCCCGATGTAGGTAACAACTCCTAAAAGATGCTTTTAATTGATTGAACTTCGTTTAACATCTTTACTATTTTACCCCTTTCGTGACTTGTTTCCCAAGCTACTGATTTTCATCAAAAAAATATCTCGGTTACGGTTCACACATACCATTCCACTAAGTTACAACATCTACCATCTTCATACTTGAGTAGAATACATTAATCACTAAATTACACCTAAAGTCACTTTCTTGGGTTCGATCCTTATTTTGAGCCGCTTACTACGATAAGACATAGTTAAGGAAAAATTGAGGTGTTTATAAATATATTTGATTGTTATTGCTTGAATTCATGCTTGATTGCAACACACCGAAAGCCTAGTGAACAAATTGGCGCCGTTGCCGGGGAGAGTCAATTTGGTGTTTTTAGTGATTGTTGTGCTACTTTTCTTTTGTTTGGTTGTGTACTTACTATTTTTCTAGAATTGTTGATCTTTGTTGCTGTAGGAACCCTTATTTGTATGAGAAGACGAGAACATTGGGCAATCATGTCTTACGATCTGGAAATTGAGAGGACTTTGTGAAGGTTGATAAATCAAGTAAGAAGAATGGATCCGGTCGGTCATGGTCTCGGATTGAATGGGAACAATAACATTGGTCGCAATGGGAATGGAAGAAATGGTAATGCGGATGTTGAAGGCCTTGGACCCATTTTGAATGAAGATCCACCAGAAGGAAATCATGAGAATGGGGGAAACAGAGAGAATCCCCGAAATCAAGAAATTCCAATTCATGGAGATGGTGTTGATGGCAATGGACAGAAAAGGATGGAGAATGTTAATGCTGCCCGTAATGGAGCTAATGGTGAAAAAAGGAGATTGGCCAACTTATTTTCTCCTGTTTACGGTGAGGAAGATGATGGAGTTATCAAGTCTACTCTGGTGCATCATGATTTTACAATTCCAGGCCATGTTCTTACGTATGTGGAGTGCCATAGTTTCAATGGGCTACTTAATGAAGATCCTAATGAGCATCTAGATTAGTTCACCATCATTTGCAACACCATCGAGCTAAGAGGAGTTTCAGAGGAAGCGAAGAAAATGAGGCTATTTCCATTCTCGCTTGAAGGCAATGCAAAGAAATGGTACAAAGGTTTGGATCCGAAGAAAATAGGAACTTGGGCCGATTTAAGGCATGCCTTTATGAAAAAGTATTTCCCTCATCAGAAAGCTTTTGATTTGAAGAATCAAATTCTGAAATTTAAAGAAGATCCGGAGGAAACTCTTTCTCAATCATGGGCAAGATTGAAAGACTTAGTAAAACGGTGTCCACAAGCCGGAGTTTCGAGGGAATACCAAGTATGCTTGTTTTACGAAGGATAGTTAGAAAGAAAGAAATGACATTTGGATGCCATTGCTGGAGGTTGGTTCCTACACATGGAACTAGAAGCTGCTTGGGACCTTCTTGAGCTTATGGAGGAGCTAGCTAATACAAGAGCTTTCATTCATAATTTGGAGACACAATTGGCACACTTGGCCACTTCCATGAAGACGTTAAGTAAAGGAAAGTTCCCCTCTGATACTGAGCCGAGTGCGCAAGAACAGTACAAATACTGTCATGTGGTGACACTAAGGAGTGGGAAACCTCTTATGAAAGTTGAAGAGAAGGAGAAAAAGGAAGAAGTCGAAGGGAAGAGTGAAAACGAAGTTGCTGTGAATAGTGACCAGCAAAGGTCAAAAAAGGAATTGGAGTTGAAAAAAAAGAGAATTGACAAGGAAGTGAAGGAAAGGATAAATAGGGAGATTTCTTACCCTCAAAGTCTTAGGATCAAGCATGATGAAGCTCATTTATCAAAGTTCTTGGACATTTTTAAGAAGGTAGAGATCAATATACCATTCATTGATGCTATTTAGGAGATGCCAACTTATGCCAAGTTCTTGAAAGAGTTGATCACTAAGAAAATGAGATTCATAGAGAATGAGACGATCCAAGTAAGGGAAGAAGTCAGTGCTATCACCAAGAGAAAACTACCCCTGAGTTAAAAGACCCCGAAAGCTTCACAATACCTTGTTACATCGGACCTTATCACTGCGATAAGGCATTGTGCGATCTTGGGGATAGTGTAAATCTCATGCCATGGTCTATTTGTAAAAAACTTGGCTTAGGAGAAGTCAAACCATCCTCTATTTGCGTAAAGCTAGCTGATAGATCCATCACTTATCCAAAAGGAATTTTAGAGGATGTGATCATCAAGGTGGATAAGTTTTATATTCTGGTGGACTTTGTAGTACTCGATATGGAAGAGGATGCTAGGATGCCTCTCATCTTCAGTAAACCTTTCCTCGCCATGGGCAAGGCCCTAATTAATGTGGAGGAAGGAATCCTCACATTAAGAGTGGATAGAGAAGAGATAAAGTTTAACTTGGATGAAGCTATGAGAGCTCATAGTTCACAATTAGTGGACTATTTGACTTGATGATTAGAAGCTACGTCAAAGGAAAAACAAGAAGAGAGAAGACTTCTAAAAAAAATGAAATGAGGAAGAAGCTAAGACACACTTGGATGCGGGGGCACCTGAGAAGAACCCATCAGAGACCTCTCAAGGTGTTGAAAATGAGGAGGTTCAGACTGTCCAACTGCTCTCTACATTGGTGGAACAAGATGATTCCACTAAGGAGGCTCAAGTTGGTAAAGATACTAATCCAACTATTGAAACAAAGAAAGGAAAGACCAAGGCTGCCTCTTCTAAGGGCAAGAAGAGGGCAAAGAAAGTGGAAGGAACATCTATGAAGAGTCTCAAGGAGAAGCTTGAGGGAGTGAAGATTTATGTGTGGAAAGTGAAAGATAACACATGGCTAACAAACCACCAAGTCCACCCCGAGAGAGCAAGTCCAACAATGACATGATGTTTCCATCAGAGAACATCACTTGAGTCATTCATCAATGCCTAGCCAAAGGCGGGAAACGTGGCGCTTGTGGGAGGCACCCCAACATTTAATAATTTCTTAATTCAATAAATTATTATCTTTTTTATGGATTTTTGCGTACTAACATGTATCTAATAAGTTGAGGAATATGTTTTGATGAAGGAACAAGGTGAAAACCAAATCATTGCAGTTGAGTGCAAAAGATGACGAGAAAAATATGAAGAAGGATGAAGAGAGGGAGAACCAGTGTGTGGAACTCGGGCATAATGGTGCCACCCATAGTGAGACCCTCATGCGACCCGCATACGTTCCTCCTGGAGCTGGGTGATTTGTGAGACTTCCTAGCGCGCAGGCGCTGCGCGACCCTGGAGCCACCTTTAACCATCGCGTCGTTCACCTTGCGCTACCCCTATAGGCCGCACCGAGCAATTGGGCCACAACGGCGCGACCCCAGTTATGTGACCCTGCATGACCACGCGTGTTACAGTCCACCCCTGGACATTGGTAATTATTCAGAATATTTTATTCGAGAGCCAGATTTTGTAGTGCCGAGACTCCGTTTTAAGCGTGCGGGGCACATTTTTTGTTAAGTATGATGTCCCAGGACTTCAATTAAGGTTTATTTATGTGAGAATTCACATTCTGAAATGATACGTGAATTCCGGGTTATTTTTCCAAAATTGACCTTGGAGGGCAAAACAGTCATTTTAAAAACATGGATAAAATTAGAATTATGTTGGACACATAATTTTATACCATAATTGAGATGAGTTATGATATGGTTATTTAAATGGATTAAAAGTGAGGTGGTAAGGAGAAGAAAAGAAATGGGATTAAAATGATATAAGGAAATATTACATGGTTAGTATGATATGAAATATCATATTTCAACAAAGTCACACTCTCTCTCTTTCTCTCTCTAACTCTTCAAATTCTACCTCCCTCTCCCTCACCAAATCTTCATCAAATCTCTACCAATCTTCATCATTTAAGCTTCCAAAATTGAAGGTAAATGTGGTTTCATGTGAGGATCTCTATAAAAGTAAATCACAAGTTTGAAACAACTAATTCTCTCATTTTCTTGGTGAAGGCCGAATTCATCATCAATCAAGGAGGAAGGATTTTCATCAATTCTTGAAGAAATTTTTGAGGTAAGCTTGATTTAAGGTTGATTAAGGTGTAAGAACAAGTTTTACTTCATCAAATCTCCATGAATTGGTAGAGATTGAATTAGGGTTCATATGTGTTCATGATGGAATTTTGGGGGAAGTTGAAATTCATGCTAGAATAGTGTTCTTGGGTGGTTAAGTAATAAGTTTAATACTTGGAGTAAGGTTCAATTTATTGAGAATCTATGACTTGTGCTTTAAGGTCCAAATTGACGTGTAGGATTAAAGTGTGGAATGGAGTTAAAGTGAAGGTTTAATTACTCTTTTGGGTTGTTTTTTAGTAACTTTAATGCTTGGAAGTATTTGTGAATCACCATGGATGGTTGTGTTCTAGTTAGGGCTTAATTTAATGTTGAATTTTGAAAATGGTGATTCAATGTTAAATGTGTTAAATGCTATGAATTATGAGTGTTATGGAGCTCCTAAATTAGTATAAAAAGTATGAAGAAAAGATGGAATGGTTGGCATTGAAGATGGTCCAAATTTGATGATGAGAATTAAGATTGATGTTTATTGTGTAAAGTGTGCATGAATGATGTTGTTTATGTGTATATGACCATTATTGGATGAAGGCTTGTCAAGCAAGTAATGTCTACCATATCTTCCATTAATGGATGAATTATTGGCATGAATATAAGGTTGATGTTAGTTGACAAAAATTGAGAGGTTTGATGATAATTGAGGTTAAGTTAAGGTGGTTTATGCATAAGTGGAATGGTAGGAAAGTTTGGACAAATATATGTTCATTTTCAATGTTAAGGCCGAACTGACTAAGGTTTGAAAAGTTTAGGAATGTTTGTGAAACATTGGATGTTTGAACATGGATGATGTTAAAGTTGGTTGTTTTGTATGTAAATGAAGTTGTGAAGAAATTGGATAAGTTTTGGCTCATTTTGGAAAATGAGACCTAAAATGTACAAAGGTGAAAAGGTTAAGGATTGATGGTAAAAGTTGAATGTTTACTTATGGATGATCATATACTTAAGTAAATTGCTTGTATATGAAGTTACGTTGAATTGGGACAAGAATTGATCATTTTACAGGTTTAGGCTGAAATCTTTAGCTTGGGAAAAGTTGAAGCTAAGTGATGTTATTTGCCGAGTAGTGATAAAATTGGTTGTTTTTAAAGGTTAAGGGTAGAATGGAAAATAATTATCAAATTTTGTCACTTTTTCAAAAGTGGCCGAAAAATGAGAAATTTGCTAAGGGTCGGAAAGTGAAATTTTGAAATGGAGGAACTAAATTCCTTAATGGTTGTGTGTTTGATTGGTGTCAGTTTGGATGCTGGACATCGGTGGAAAGTCAGCTAAAAAGTTTTGCTGGATTTTCTTGAATTTCTACTCTACTTCAAGAAATATCAGGTAAGGGTTCAACTTGCTTTATATGCATTCGGGGCTTCTGGTTTGCATATCGGGTTTGTTGAGGCTAGTTCCTAGGTCGAGGGTGGGGCCCGGTAACTCCTGGGGCTAGTCACATGGTAAGTGTAATGGTGTGCAGGTTTCAAGCGTGGAAGACCCAATCGGCTGATTGAGAATTTCTGAGATCACTGGGTGATCATTTATATGATTTAGTCTGAATCTGATCAATTATCATCAGCGATCTGATTTTATATGTTATTATGTTCTGCTCTGATCAATTTATGATCAGCGATCTGATACGATAGTTTTCTGATAGGGGATGTACACCCCTAGCTGGTATACCATGCTTCTGTTCTCTTTCTGACCCCCGAATGTATTGGGCTTCGGCTTGGTCTCCAATGGGTGTCATCTCTGTTCTGCTTCTGTCCCAATCAAACGTGAAGATTTTGTATCTGATTTATGTATGTCTATATATATATATGTGTGTGTGTTCTGATCTTTGGATGAAGGAGTCTCAATGTGTTGTCTTGCGGGACATCTAAAGATAAATGTGTTTGTTGTGCACTATGTGCATGACGATATTTATGTAATATTTTAGATATCTGGATTGTTCTGACTCTGTTTTGTAGGTATCTGTTCATAATATTGTCCCACAAGACATCCGAATATATATCTGCTCATTGTGCAGTTGGTGCATGATGACATGTATGATCTGTATGGAATTCTGTATACTAACCTTTTTGTCAGGCTACTAACGTGTTTTTGCAAGATTTTTTTTAAAACCATTACCCTTACCTCAACCCTTACTGAGTTCTTTCGGGAACTCATCCCCTTATTTTAAACTTTTTAGGAGCTTCTGATAAGCAGCCTACAGAGTAGCTCTGTTAGATTTTCCGTAATTTGTACTTTCAGGTACATATAGCTCCTGGATTCTAATTCTATTTTTGTGCGAGGGTGATCCCAGTTAAAATCTGTTTACTTAAGTTTCTGGATGAGCACTTTGGGAATTACTAACGGTTAACTCGTTTGTTGTGTTAGCAGCAGCAGCAGTGACCTGAAGGTGGTCAAGTGTGTCGGCTCTGTAGGTGTAGATGCATCTGCATATGTCAGTTTGGATTCACATTCTGAGATCTGTATTATTGATGGTTATTTGCATGACTTTGAAACTTTGGTATTTGTATATAAGTAACAAAAAGGTTATGGTCCATGTTTCCTTGGTGTTGACTTATAATTATACGCCTAAATGGTATGTGCGTTATAATTAAGAGTTTTAAGATTCATCATGTATTCTGTTGTCTGTGATATGGATTGTATGTTTTATTATTCGGGGAGCATAGCTCCTTTCTGGTGTATCTGGCAGGGGGAAAGTTACTGGGACCTGGTTATGGATTACGCCCACCAATGTGGCCCTCATTCCGACGACGGCACGGCAAATCTGTCATCCCCCTCACTCATCCGCTCCGCTCCGACCGCTTCCGCATCATCGTTTCAGGCGAGGGGGTGACATCATGCCTTCTAATCCACCACTAAAGTGTGTTTATGTGTTCATATAAACATGAAATGAGAAGAATAAAAGATCTAAAATCTTCACATAGTATGTGTGATTCCTGAACACTTGCATGTGTATCATCTAGGTGTTCGATTAAATTTTCGAAAGGGCTTTGATCAACATTAGACTTGTTTGAGATCGATCGATTACTTGTATACTTAGATTCTAGCTTCTCACACTTTGTACTATTATTGTATGATTATTTGTATCCTTTACTTGCATATGATTTGTCATTCGATAGTTGGCCCGAGAGGGATTCTATTAATGGAGACCATGAGAGCTAGTTACCCAAGTGCCGGAGACTGTGGTGCGGCGGTCGAGTTGCATTTTCTTGGATATTCCAAAAACTGAGTGAATGTTGTTTAGTAGAAAAGAAGTCTAGAATTAGTGTGATGCTCACGAAAATGACAATTTTTAATGATGATGATGAGCTAGAAGTGCACTAACATGAGACACAAATCAAGCGAAGAATGACATAATAATGAAAGATGAATAACAAAATACTAAAAACTAATGCTAAGATAATAGAAATAACACGAAATAAAAACAGACTCAATAATAATAAATAAATAAAACAAGAAAATCAAACAAATCAAACAATGCCTTAAATGCAAGAAAACAAAGTTAGAAATCCCTGGAACATTTCAGAAGACAAAACATAAAAAGTTAGTGACCCAATTAGACAATAAAAGAAACTTGATTTATTCCCAAAATTGATAAAATCTAACAAGACTCGAAATAAATTAAAAGAGATATAAAATATAAATTTGTAAGTGACCCAATTGCAACATATCGAAACTATAAACCATTGTATCCTTAAATAAAGACAGTAAAAGAGGATTATGAACCAAAATAGATAACATAAGAAAGACGGAGGGGTAAGGGGAATGACCAGGGTTTGAAAAAAAAAACAAATAAACAAAAGCTCCTGGGAATCGTGCCCGCTGATGGAGCTTCGCGAGCAGCAGGTCGACGGGGAAACGGCGAGCTCTGCCGGCGGGATTCTCCGGAATCAGCGTGCTGGAGGTCAGGGGCTGCTTCCATGGTTCTAGGGTGATCGATTGAGGCGGAGAAAGCGTCGGAGATGCGGCGGATCGCTGGGACGGATCAGCGAGTTCCTCTACGATTCGCGGCGGTTGGAAACTTCTGGTGGCGGATCTGGCAGAGAGGAGCGCGCCGGTGGTCAGGAGAAGGCTTATCGACGCTGGCGCATCCGATCGGGGTGTTGGACGATGTTGGTCGGGCAGATCGGGTCCAAGGTTGGCG
>JBBYHH010467580.1:0-11319 GCA_038382905.1 Daphne laureola
GAAAGATTTAAAAACTTTTTAAAGTTCTGGGGTCGAAGTGACAAAAGCTGAAAAGTTTGAGGAGCATGGAAAAATAGGAAATAATCCTGTTAGGACTAGCTTGGTGGATTAGTTTACGCTCTAGGACCGGAACAAGTCATGAAACTTAAGAGTATGAATATTTTGAGACGAAAAATTATTCTGAGACCAGAATAGGTCACAAAATTAAAACTCAGACTATGAACGGATTTTACGCGAAAACCAATACAAAAAGTTAGAACATCAGTAATGTGTCAGAATCATAAATTCAAGGGATTAATGTACAAAATAAAATAAAGATGAGAAGCTTGAGGGATATTTTTGAATTTTACATATTAAGAATGACATTTAAAAATGTATGTTTGATTAATTGAGTCAGTGAAAACCCATTATAAATTTTGTAGTCATTGAAGAAGAAATAGTAATCTTGGATGAACACACAATACTGATAACACGGGGGTGTGCTATCTAAATATTTGGGAACTAAAATGATTTTTTCGGATATTATTTTAGTAATCATGATGCGGGGTTTTCTCGTACATTTAAACAAAAAATCGGTGGCTTTCACGAAATTTGGCCTGAGAAACGTAGCGAGATGAAGCACGAGATATCGGGATCGGACGACCCACGTTCGTTTCGCCCGGTCGGACAGCTCGCGGGCGATTATAAAACGATGCCGTTTCACTTGAAGGCGCTAAAAAAAAAAAATCTAATATCGAAACGACGTCGTTTTATACGGTGAAAAAAAAAGATGATAAACTTATCCAAATTAACAGTATTTATCTTTTCACATCAACTTCTACAATTAGAAGTATTAGAAATATGTTCCTAATCTCATGAATAGAGGATTTTGTTAATTCATAAGACCATGTTGTAAAGTTCTCGAAAACGCTTAGGGACTAAACTTCTAATTTCACAAAAAAACGACTTCTAATGTTTTATGAAGTTCAGAGATTATATGTGCAAATCATAAATACATGTAATTATTCTCTCTGTTTTTTTTATATTATTATTTATACTAAAGAAATAGAGAGAGGGAGTGAGATACGGAGACTCAAACTCAAGACTTCTTATAAATGTCCATAAGAACATTGATCACTAAATCAAATTTTACGTAAATCTTATTTAACTTTTCTGCAGTGCATTAGATGATGTGGGTGATCTTTTATAAATATTCTTTTATGATTGTGAGTGTATATTTCAATTATCCACGTAGACAGTAAGTACCATATAATCCTAACAAATAGACACGAATCCTGGTGCAGTTCACAGCTTTTGTGTAGTGAAATGGACTTTAATGAAACGTGGGGTGGTGGAGTGTTGAACCAAATTGGGCCAGGTATTCGACCCATAAAATATCTGCATTGTGTTTTAATCCATGTCCTCATCTTTGCTTTGCCCCAACATCCTCCCTCCATCTCCACAAAATCAATCAAATTCGCCAATTTCATTGGAGCGTACAATCTACATACATTCCCTCCACCACAACGTCCCTTCCAAATTCTCCACCCTTCATTTCATTTTATGTGTCTATTTTTCTAATTTGGGCTTCAAGTTTAATATTGTATGTCTCTTTTTAATAGTTATTTTTTTATATACTTTCTGTTTTTTAATTAAAATAAAGGATTTTAACATAAAGATTAAAGTGAGTGTAAAATTAATGTATTTTGATATATATACCCCTACCCTACAAAAAATTGAGAAGTGAAGATAAATGTGAAGTAGTAAAATAAAAGGGTAAAATTTATTATAAATTGAAACATTTCAATTATTAAAAGACGGATACAAAAAAAGTTTTCAATTAAAAAAGGACGGAGGGAGTGACATTTAATTTATATATTTTTTTCTTCAACGTTTTAATATATAGAGTTAAGTAACTTTTATATATATATATATATATATATATATATATATATATATGAGATAAAGAAACATGTCTAATTTTTAGAAATTATTTTTTATTTTTTTTAAATAAATTCTTTCTAATTAAAATATAAGTCAAACAAAAAATTAAAAAAAATTAAACATAATAATTAAATAGTACGGATAGGGTACTACTTCACTCTTCTCATAAAAATCAACTTTTCACAGTTTGAGCTGTAACATTTTATAATTATTAAAAATTTATATGATCAATTTTACCAACTTATAGTCATCTATTTTTCTTCTTCTTTCCAAATGGGATACATCCATTCAAAATACATGAGTTCAAGTAATCTCACACTCTATCAAACACAACTTTCTTTCTTTATCTTTGAAAACAAGTACTACTAGCTACTTTATTAAAGTTGCACGATATGTATTCCAAATAAAGTCTCTTTTACAAGTGTAAATAGATATATTCTGTATATTCTAATAAATAAAGTATATCCATTTCAAACATGTTGTCATTTTTCCTTCACAAATTATAGAAAAAAACAGACAATACATGTGTGGTGATTTCACCCTTATTGGGTTAGGTCACATGTACGGTCTTAGGTACTTAAATCTTTCATTGGTTACGATTTATTTTGTAATGATCTTTCATTAATAAAATGAGTCTTTTATATTTTAAAAAAAAAAGTGATAACAAAAATTTATTATTGTGTGTAATTAATCAACTTAAAAGTACTCAATTTGAAGGAAACCACAAAAATAGGTAAGAGCCAAAAAGATGACGACGTAGATATGTCCAAAACCATACAAGCTTAACAACGCCCAAATGACCTTTCTTATTCTCTTTACGTGTAACCAATCTCCCCACTCATTTCACAACTCACAACCTTATAAACAAACCCCTCCCTTTCCATTGCTAATTGTGCCCTAACAATGATGATGATGACGACGAAGAGCCACAGCTGGGCGCCGGAAAACTCCGCCGGAAGCACCACCTCCACTCCGGCTCCGCCCCGGAACCTCTTGCAAAACAGGCCCGGAACATCGGTTAGTCTCGGCGAGGTGGACATTGGGGAGAAGGGGACGAGTTACAGGAACGGCCGGGAGAAGCTGAAGAGGCACCGTGAGGAGGTGGCCGGCGGCGGCGGCGGGGTGTCGGTGCCGGAAAAGTGGGGGAAGGAGGAGCTGCTACGGGATTGGATGGACTGTGCTTCTTTTGATGCGTTGTTGGCTCCTAAAGGGCTTGCTTCCGCTCGTGAGGCTTTGGTGGCGGAGGGTCGTCGGAGCTCCGGCGCCGTCACCGGGACGCATCAGCGGCTCAGGATTGGGAGAACGTATGTGTACGTGTGATATATATATATATATATATCATGTATTTTGTACTACTGTAGTATATATATGTCAGTAGGGTAATTTAGATCTGATGATGCCAGTAGTGTAATTTAGCAAAATTCATACATATTGTTTTTAGGCATTCTAATAAAATTGATATGTTTCTTAAAAAAGAAAAAAATTACACCAATTTTATCTTATTACTTTTCATTTCTTTTCTCACTAAAAAAAGTAATTTTTGTTTTATATGTTTACTTCATATTTTTATTTTCTAATTAACAAGATTTTTTTATCTTCGTATCCAATTAAATATATAATATTTGCTGGGAATGAGGAAGTACAATTTATATTTAATCATATTTAATTTTAACAACTTGTATCCCTGTCTTAATTTACTCAAATTAGGATTAATTAGGTGAGGCGGTTTACCCTGTCTTAATTTACTCGATGCCATAGAATTGGTGATAAGTGTTTATTTTTTTTTTGTTGTTGTTAAAACCAAGATATGTGAAGATTTGAATGTTAAGTGAATTAACCAATGTTGTATGGAGAGCAAGAAACAATTTGGTGATGCAAAATTCAAGAGTGGAGATTTTTTATGTCCTCGTAGAAATACAAATGCTTTCTCACTTGTGGTTGTGGAAGAATAAAGTCCTTAAATTAATGTTTAGGGACCATATCTACAGATGAGTCACATTGCAGGTAGGCTGCAGACAGTGGTAAAGTCAGGATTCAGGCATAGAGGTGACGAAAAAAATGTCAGTCTAGACTCACGATTCGTCACCTAGGTTGGCAATTCACGGCCTAAACTCGTGATTTGCGGTCTGGACTCGCGATTCACTGGCTTGGGGTCGCGGTTCACCGACCTTAAACCGCTATTCGGCAACCCTAAACCGCTATTCGGCAACCCTAAGCCCTGATCTATGATGTAATGTATTTTTTCTCCGTTCAGTGTTTTCTGGCGGTGGTCGGTGGTGGTCCGGCCCGTGTAGTGAGTTTAGGTGAAATTTAAAAAAAAATTGGATAAAAGTGTTAAGTTTAATTATTGGGGGTGTACCTAAATGATTAAGTTTAAAATTTAGGATGTAAATAGATTTTTTTTTATTAAAAAAGTTGAGTTCTAAAATTATCATTTCCCCCCAAAGTCTATTAGACTTACCAAAAAACAGATAGAAAAGGACCACGAACTGAAAAAATCTTTTAAAAATTAAAGCGAGATCTTAATGAGATAAAAAGTTAAAATATGACCCAAGTTGGACAATAATTATAGTTATAGGACTATATGTACATTATACCCGTTATTATTTAGATTTGCCTCATCGTTTAAAAAATATTGGAGGTGGCGATCGTCACCCCGAGTCACAACATAACTCCGCCAGTGGCTGCAGATTAACTAAAAACCAAACATAAATAATGATGGTACCAAAGTAGCAAATGAAAAAGACCCTAAAGATAAGAAACACATACAACATAGAGTAATGAATCCATAACAAAAACATTACAGCTACCAGCAAATGCTCACATGAACCCACTATGTCACCACCTAGTCATATAGTTTCATTTGGACTCCCGTCTGCAATATCGAAGTTCGGTACGTGAGCAAAATAAAAGCCAAGCAAAATCCTTCCTGCTCGAGAGCGTCCGGCCACTGCGAAGAGATCCAGATGGATAGTAAGAACATACGTTAATACGTGCATAAAAACGATGGAAATTCATTTTTAGTCCCTTAACTATTACACGTGTCCTATTTTGATCCCGTTTTAAGAATTCGTCCTACTATGATCATAAACTCATGATTTTTGTCCTACTTTAGTCATTCCGTTAGAAAAATTATTAAGTTTTTCGTTTATTTTTATATTTGATGAAAATATCCCTATAATTAATACACGCTTAATAAACATATGATCATTCAACTTTTAAATAAGTTACATACAAGCCCTTACATTTTTTCTTTCTCTTCTCACTCTTTTATCTCTTCGTCACTCTCTCCATCGTATCTGCCCAACTTTGTATGTACCTGATTCTTCTTCCTCTGTTTTAATTCTCAAGCTTTCGGATAACTCCTTCTCTCATGTGGCCAGAGACTAAGCAAAAGCAAAGTTTAATTTGTTTTGACCCAAAAAATTTCATTTCAAGTACAGATCTAGCTAGCTAGATATGAATGTAGCGGTGGACAAATAAGGGGAGGAGATCAGAAAAAGTAAGATCTAAAACTCTTCCCCCATCGCCGCCGCACTTCTCTTCCTCCATCGACTTCCTGTTCACCATCTCCGCCTCCCCTCGAAAGACCTCCGACCCCGTCGATTTGGGTCGTCTTCATCCGATTTGTATTGAGAACTGTTTCCACTAGTGACGGAGGAGAGGCGGCGGAGGACGGCGAGGCTCCATTTTTGCAGAGCATTGTATGATGGTTTGTTGGCCGGGCACCAGAAACGCCGTTGTAGGAAGGACTCGTAAAAATGGACGCGAACAATTCCAACCCAACTCATAAAAATGGATTCCAGTTTTGAAACTAATCATTTTGGTTTTCAAAGTGGATTTGGATTTTCGCTTCTCTTTTTTTATGTCCTAAAATTACTCAAATTTTCAATTAGCAGTGACACCATTTATCCCACTTATCTCACTTAGGTCGGTGAGATCTAATCATACGGAGGGGGGTTGCCGGCGGAACAAGTGACGATGATGAAGAATTTTATCTTTCATCGGGTTGAGACGGTTATAGCTGGAGATTTGATTCAACAAGGGTTAATTCAGAAATTATTTCAATTTGATTCAACAAGAGAAGAAAAAATATTAGGGATTTGTGTGCAACCTCATTAAAATTTTAATGGCTACATTTTCATTAAATATGTAATTAAACTAACATTGTAGGAATATTTTTGTAAAATTAAAAAAGAAAACAGAATAATTGACAGACAAACTAACAGAAGGACTAAAACAGGATAAAAAAATCAATTTTAAAATTAAAATATGATGAATTCTTAAAATGAGATTAAAATATGACATATGTAATAGTTAAGAGACTAAAAATTTACTCACATAAAAACCATAACATAAAAGCCAAGCCATGAAGCCATCACACATGTTGATGGTCCGAGCCATATTGAAATACTGGATTAGCGGAATGACTTGGTAACCCAGACATCTAGATCAACCCCTCTCATTGCTCTAGGCAAGTAGAGCCCAAGCCGCTCGGCCCTGCCGTACCATTCACCCACTCCATGTGCTCGTCGAACAAAAGGCCACTTTCCAACTCTATGGTAATACCTGCGTACCATGAAACCCACCACGTCCAACATTCCAACACAAAAAAACTCAGTTGGTCACCATCTAGATTCGTATCATAGTTGCAAGAAAGGGCATCACCAAACGGGGAGGCCCGAGGATGACCGACCAACCGAAAATCCAAATCTGCAGGGGAAGATTCACATAGAACAAAGGCAGGCCGTTCCAGGCCAGCCAACTGAGAGGGTCGACCAGCATCCGGCATAATCCCAATCATCGGAGCCAAAAGGTCTTGAGTACCGGCAACTCCCGAAATCGAACGCTCAACAGGAGTAGCCCGAAAGAGCCACCGAATTGATGGTGACCCGATCCTCTCGCAAGACTTGGAGGGCCTCATGGCGGCGCTCCATTCCCAGGGACGAGGGCCAACCGCTCCAACCTCCGAGAACGGCGAGACCTAGGTACCAAATCGACGAAGGCCAGCAACTACAGTCCACAAACGTCGAAGACGACGCTCGTACTAAGCGATTGGAAAGGAAACGGGAGCAGATCGGCATGAAGTATAGACGAAGACGCCAAAGTAACTCAAGATCGGCGCCGGCCGATGACGGCGGGGGCGGGAACTGAGAAGCGCGATAACCATTTGGGATCGTGTTCTTGATTGGTTTGATTTAGTGTTTTGTTCACTTCTTTAATTTGTTGGTTAATTTTCTCAGGTTGTATTTGCTTCTCTCCCTTATCTCAAAGGTTAAGCTCTCTATATTATCTCAAGGTCTACTTAAGTTTAAAACTTTTTCCAAATCTTAAATAATTGTTTAGACAAAATAAAGAAGTAAAAGAAAACATAACTTGTTTAGTAAAAAAAATTGTCGAATTGTTTTAGTGGAATTCTTTTATTTGTGGGTATAGGTTAGTTAAGAGTCGAACCACGTTAAATTATTATGTCTATGTTTTAATGGAAATATCTATTTCCACTGCGCAAGCGATAGGTGTTTGGGGGAAAAAAATTATTTGTTTGCGCTATTTTTTCAACAATGCTTTCCTAATCTTTTAAATCAATCTTAACCTTTCACAAATTTCACAATACTTTTTTAAAATCTAAAAACTTTTTTCACATTGCAATATTGAAATGATTCCTTTGTAAACAACATGTAATATGTTTTTTTCCAATTGATGGCTCCGCTAAGGCTTTCTTCTTTGAGGCGCTGATGCCTTCTTCCTGCCGCTATCGTGGTCGCCGGTCGGCATTTGCTTCCCTTGCTGCCATCTTGGTTCTCCCCAAAGTGATGCGGGCTTCCCTCGTCGGGGTTGTCTTGTGCCTCTGTTTTCTCCACCAACGTTACAGGTGAACCTAGTAGCGATACGGTTTCCACAAGAAACTCATCCGCCATCGTCGTTGATGTAAATCTGGTATGGACTTCGTGTCGATATGTTCTCAACGATGGCTTGAAGGAGCCTGCCTCTTTTCCCTTATACCTGGTGTTACACCCACACCGAAAAAATAGCGGAAAATCTGGGAAAATTACGGGATGACAAATTTGTAATTTCTGGGATTTTATTTTGAAGCGTGCGGGACACATTTTCTGATATTCTCATCTCCCGGGAATTGAATTAAGAAATATTTCTGAGGTATTCGGTATCAGAAGAATTAAATATGGGTTTGGAGCCAGTTTGTCAAAATTCATCTCGGAAAGGTAAAATTGTCATATCGGGGAATTTGACGGGAATATTCATTAAGGATAATGGATTATGTTAATAAATGAAATTCTATGATCCGGGAATTTATTTGGAGCTTTAATTGCGAGATTTAAGTATTGGAAGACATTTTATGAGTTTCGGGACATTTTGCCAAAAATTGGTTCGGAAGGGCAAAATGGTCAATTTGGAAAATTAACGGAAAAATAATTGTTGGGCTTGGGCCTACATAGCCGGTGCTTTATGGGAGCCAAAGGAGTCTCCTTAGACTTGTAAATTGGTTGGTAAGATTTAGCATGTGTTGAAATAGAAGTGGAAGAGGGTTTGACTGTTTTACACTCAACCATCATGCATGAGTGAAGTGTAATGTTTAACCTTACACAAACAATGATCAAGTTGACTATATCACTCCTCTCCACATGCCCAAGCCGGCTATACCCTTTCCCATCTACCAAAAATATTCATTTCACTTCATTTCACAAAGATTCATCTCACTTCAAAACCTCTCATCCCTCTCTAACTCAACCCAGTTTCTAGAAACTTCATCATCCATTTCGACCCTCATCTTCAAACTACATGATAGAACACTTTGAGGGTGTAAAGAGTATAAATCCTCTTCAAACTACATGATAGAAGTGGTTGACATTCAGTGTGTCACTCGACCATGAAAATCTGATGTAAGCTTAATGTTGCAGATGCAATTCCAATGTTCCTGACTTCAGCGAAAACAAACGATACTCGAATGTTTCAGCTTTACCCACTGTCAGTAAAACATTTTTAGAAAATTCCACAGATGTCTAAATTTAGTTCCGTGAATTTTCCATTAAACTAAATACGTGAAGCTACGCTTAAAAAAAATTCACATCATAAATCCTTGTGAGTCAATGAAGTTTATTTGAACAAGTTTGGTTAAATTCTGATGTCTTTCCTGATAGACAGCTTTGTGTCTATGTCAAATTTAATGCACAAACTAGGTCTACGGGTTGAAATAAATCATGAGAATTTAATCCAAGCTAGAAGACTTAGTTAGGAATCTTCCTCCAAAATTTTGGATCTAACGACCTCTTGGAAGCCAAACAATTAAACTATCATGACAACCTAATGGTGTGCTTTCCCGTCGACTAATTCCCTAACTATATTGATACACTCGAACCACCGTCTCTCAGGCGAGAGAGGTAGTTTAGAGTACCATCCTGGGCCTATTGGCATCATGTCCTCCAAGTGCATCTCATTACACCTCGAGTCAATTGCCAGTATTTCCAATATGGCAACCATAGACAGTACCGAGTCCTAAGACTACGTGGTACTCTCTAACGTATCTAACTAATCTGAAATGCCTCGTTAATCTTTGTTGTAGTCCCATAGTTCCCCTAACGTTCAAAGTTGATGTAGAATGTGAATGCTCATCTCCGGATCATTCTATCAATTTGTACATGTAGTCATTTTCTCGGTAGCTCATAATACGGTATTGAAAGGGGGTTTGATAGAGATCCCAGGTGACGTCCCGAACGCGGCACCCAGGGACCGGGTCTTAAGAATCTACTAGATCTTTTTCACACGCTTTGTGAAAATTCATGATACCTGTGTATCGCTTATTGTTTTTCCAATTCCAATTCATATAGATCGGGATTTAACGAGTTCCACTCGATCCCGATCTGCCGAATCTACTGGATCTATCGGCACCTCTGCTTCTTCCCGGTTGTCCCAAATCTCTCCCGCTAATCCGGGGTCGGGAGGGTACAACTTATCTATTAATCTCTTCCACCTTGACTTCTTTAATACACCTTGTTAAATTGTGACACCCAAAGGTATAATATTTCTCATGTTCTCCTATCGCAGGCCTCTGATAAATTTCTTGGCCTTTTCTCATATCATCATTTTGGGAACATATCTCATGAGCCTGTCTAATTTATGCTCGTAGTCGGTGGCAGACATGATCTCCTGACTCAGGCTATCAAACCCTTCCTGTTGGCGATCTTGGTTATTGCATCCGACCCATCGCTCATGAAACAAGTGGGAGGATTCATCCCATTTCATACCGGAGTCTCACCGTCCCCGTTGATCAATCCATGTGTTCCTCGAATCTGCCATTTCCTTCGGGTGGGAGGCTCAACCTCACTAACAAATATTCCATACTATTAATCCAAGACTTAGCCATCTCCGGCCCTACCTTATTGGTACATTTAGGGGGGACCAAGGTGCTGGAAACGCTTCCCTATCGTAATTCCATCTAGAGCTATAGTACGCTCAACTTGAAATCTCTGGGCTCCATGGGTGGCCGCTGAGTCATCATAATCCCTATCTCATTGACAATGGTCTGATCATTGTTAACTATCATCTCGATGACGATCCTATACAGAATGGTTAGGGGCATAGTAGTAATATGCTCTCAGATCAATAATCCAAACTATTTCAAACCGGCGGATCAATGTGTCTCCACGGGTCGCTCTGTCCTTTCTCTCGGCTCAGACCCTGTTCATAAATTAGCGTATCAGCTCACGTATCTCTAACAGGTTCACAGAACCTCAGTAACCTATTAGCTATTCTCTTAATCAGGTTCTTAAAGGTGATCTAATGATAACAGAACCTCTCAATCTGGGATATAAAAGTCCCTTAATAACACTCTTACTCAGTTGATCAATCCATAATTAGATTCACTTAAGTAATCACGAATGATTACAGAACCTTATAAATGCTTAATTGATCAACTTACATCTAGGTTTACCAACCTGGGGATCTGACTATGACTGTGGCTATGTTGGGTTTGTCGCCTTCTTCCTTAATTTAAGGAAGGAATGGGATCAATGTCCCCAAATATCAGGGTGTAAGACTCGCTACCGGCGAGTGTTCACCATATCTTGTAATACTACAATGAAATAGCATGACATAATGGTTGACTTTCAATAAAGAAAGCAGCAGTATTTCCTAATGGCTCTGTAGTGTAAATGCATGATGTATACTACTTAAGCAGAACAAGCGGAATTGAAATTCCGGCATGAACTTTCTTCTTGACTAAACTCGATTTCAGACGTCTATTTCTTCAATGGACAAGTCTGGCAAGATTTCCATATTACCAACCTTTAGCTTTAGATTATGTTAAGTATGTCTAAACCGGTTTCCCTAATTTCACCTCCCGCCCTAAGATAGTCATGTAAAAAGGTAGCTAATCTCTTA
>JBBYHH010467691.1:0-11318 GCA_038382905.1 Daphne laureola
TCCTAGACATTATTGTCAACACTTTACCATAGATCTTGTTAACGTTTTCTAGCTACATATATGAATAAATAATAGTGTGTTGTGGACTTTCCTTACACGGTATCGTGTTGGCCGTTGTACGTGGAACATTTATTTGATAAGTGTTTGTGATCAAAAGTGTATCTTGGTTATTAAGGGAAGTTGAGTTGGTTAGGAGTGTCTGGTCACACGACCATTTACTTCTACCATAGTGATGTGAACCTAAATGAGATACTTGAAGGACAAGCATGGGGGAGGCTTAAGGAGCAAGATACTAATAAGATCTCAACTTCAAATAGTTGTATCTCTCTGATATAGAGTCCAAATAGGTCACTTAAAAAAGCTAAATTGTATTTCTAGAGAAGAGGAAGCTAATGGAACTGGTATCACCCAATTTGGAAGTTGGTAGATCCGTGTGAAGCTGTTACACGACGAGTGCATCAAGCTCCTTCATAATATTTAGCCAAATTTGGAGTTCTTTGGAGACCATTAACCAAAGTGATCCAAATATAGAAAAATGTGTATTCTTTGGATATATTATGAAGATAGGGAACCAATGAAAAAAATGTCATCCAATTTGGACTTCATTTGAAGCTTGTGGACTACTTTGAAGATTGCTAAGATGTCACTATCAGTAGTGGTTCCCCCCTGATGAATGAAGCTAAAACACATTAAGGAATGATTGAGACCTATTGACAACAGTTCATACCTCTTCTAGCTACCATTTTACTCTACTTTAAAGATATTTCAAATATAATTTCATATTAGGACACTTCTAGTAATGTTTAGCTAGCTAAGTAGTCTTAATTAGCCTAGTTAACTAGGGTTATGACCTAAGTAGGGATGAATTGTTTGGTTAGTTTCTAACCTAGGGATATGATGGTCATTGCATGTTAGAGGCCAGATATCCCTAGCATTCCAGGGTATACATTTCAGCCACAAACATTATTTTGAATTAGAACTCAAATATTACAAGATTGAAGAAGCTTTACTCTCTCTTGTTCATCTAGGGTTCTCCATCTATCTTCCACTATCCAGCCTCTAGGTTCAACTCTTTTGTACCTAGGATCTAAATTTGTATTTCTTCAACAATCGATTGAAGAGATGCTAGATCCACCCCATCAATGATGGCATCAAAATCAAACATAATGATGTTCATAACTAGGGTTTGAGCCACTTTTATTCCATCCACTTTTCCTCTTTTGATCCCGGGTTCGTATGTTCTTCCTATCACCATTGAAGGTTCATATCAAACTCTGAATCACTATACACAGTAGCACTGTCCAGTTCTAAAAATGAGAGTAAACACTAAGGGAGTGACCATGATTTTCCATTCCTTACATTAAAGATAGATTTTCATAAATCACATGATTAAAATCTTGGCTTGCTATGAATGACATTCGATTTACAATAGAGTTGTGGTAAGGTTGGTATTTTCAATGACTCATGGTTGTTTATGCTAAATGTTTTTTTTTCTCCATTTTTTCATCTCATCTAGTTTAGTTGCATGTAGGTTTGCTCAAGACTAGCAAACATTTAAGTGTGGGGACGTGATGAGTGTGCAAAAATGTTATATTTTCACCTCTTTTGCTTTAATGATAGTTTTCTAGTACTTAGCATGGTCAGAGCTTCTTTTGCATGAAAACCCATGTTAGAGCGGAAAACAGGTGAAACATACACTTTTGGGTATTTTTGGGCATAAAGAAAATGGACACAACCAACCCTCGGGGGCTGATCAAGGGTGTTTCTACCTCATTTACAGCAACAAGTGCTTGCAATGGATCAAATAAATTTATGAAACACCTTACTAACCCTTGAATGTGTCATTGTGAGCACAAGGCATTGAGTAAGGGATCGAACCCAAGAGAAATGTGTTGTGTGTGTCTAATCTAATATGAAATGCACGTGGACAACAAGAAATATAGAATGATGGTGATGGAAAGTATAACTAAACTAAATGAAATGAAGTGCAAGTAAGGAATGCAGATGGAATGGATGAGAAACAACACTTGTGGATTTTGAAGTGTTGGGATCTCTAAGGATGATTCATGCATTCTAAAGGTCATGTGTGCATCTCAACTTGTCGTTTATGTTGACTTTGTTGTCTTCAACCACTTTGTTTTGATGATTCCAAAACCTTGAGGACTAATTTGCAAACTTTTGATAAGCTTAGGTGCACTCACCAAGATTGTTATTTCTTGGTTGTTTAAATAAAAAATGTTGGGATTAAATTGCAAAGTATGCAAAACTACAAGAATTCATGTGTTATCAAGAACACTTTGCATATCTCAGTTAAATGTGCATTTAGATCCAGTTTCATGATTAATGTGGGCTTGTTTCTTAGCCGCATTTGTAGATAAATCGAAGATAATATGATAAAGTTCAATCATATGGAAGCAATGGTCGAATTCTGCATCAAGATCAGGAAGATCTCGAATTGACAAGATACAATCAGTTCATTTTTGGAAAGAAATCAAAGAACGCTTGATGTAGTAGGCATCAACGCGTTTATACCAGAGATGCTCAGAACTCAAGCTTCATGAATCACAAGCCCTGAAACATTCATTCAAGAAGTAAATCACTCCACTACTGAGCAATAACAATAAGAGAAATATTACAAGTTTGAAGCTCACAAGAAAATCCAAGATCAATTGAGAAAATCCATCAAGTTGCTAAATCCAGTCTTCATTAACGCATTGATGGAAGGAAGAACATAATCTATGAAGATCTGCAACGGCTAGAAATCAATTACCAATGATCAAAAAGCTCAAAAATGGAAACTATTCATGCACAACGGCTATGAATTGATGCTAGATGCTCTTACCCATTTGTGAAGACCTTAGAGCCTATAAAAGCAGAAGAAGAAGGAAGAGATGAATACACACACTACTGCAACGCATCTATATATTCTTCATCCTCCTCATCACTCACACAGATCATAAAGAAATTCTTGAGCTATCATTCACAAAGATGCTATCATCCTGAAGATCATCTGCAAAAAGCTTTGACTACACCAAAAGAGAGTTCATCATCAACAGAGAAGCCTACTCTACTCTTTATATCTTTATTCTATAAAAGGGTTATCTCTATCGTGCTTATATTGAACAACATCTTTAATTAGTGGTGATAGACCAGTTCTTCATCATTGATTAAGTGATACTTCCCAAGGAAGATGAAGGTTGATAGAGTACTTTATCAATGCGTTGATCACAACATTGTTGTCTACATTCTAAGTCTTGTAAGTCAGAAAACTTTGGTGTAAAGTCCTGTTTATCGGGAAACCATTGTACAAAATCTTGTTAGTCAGGCATTTGAGAAAGTCTTGTTAGTTAGACACCTTATTAAGTCCTGTTAGTCAGGCACTGTGGCGTAAAGTCCTGTTAGTCAGGCAATCTTTATTTAAGTCATGTGTGTTAGGAACTCTTTACAAGCCATGTGTGTCAGACCTTAGTTCTAGTGGAGAAAATCTCAAGTGTGACTTGAGTAGAGGATGTAGGTCGAGTTGACCGAACCTATATAAATCTATGTGTCCTTCATTCTTCTACACACTTCTGTCAGTGCACACCATCAACACGTTGATATCTTGCTACTACAAGCATACTCAACTCTGATATTATCAATGTGTTGATCATAGGGTTTTGGTTGAAAAACCAAAGGTTTTAAATATGTTTTAAGATCAATTCACCCCTTCTTGGCCATACTTGGGTCTACATTTTAGAGGTGGACTATCTCTAATCACTAATCAATTATGGAGGTTATCTCTAACGCCCCGCAAATCGATTAACCAAATCCTTAGTCTAGCCTTAACGATCTCTCTCATACGGACACCTAGATTGAGTACGGTAGAGTTTCTAACTCTACATACTCAAACATGAACATTTAGTGGAATCGAAAGCTACGCCACGCAACCTGATAACATCACACACAATCTCTATCAACACAAGTCCCTACGAGATAAAGACTTTGTTGACTTTGTTGTCTCCAGCCATCTGTTTTGATGATTCCAAAACCTTGAGGATGACTTTGTGAAGTTTTGATAAACTTAGTGTCTTCTCCAAGATTATTATTTCTTGGTTGTTAAGATAAAAAATTATGGGATTAAAGTTCAAAGTACTAAAAAATACAAGAATTCATGTGTTATAAAATGCATAAGTGTATACCTCGGCATATACATTATTTGATCCAACTTTTTGATTAATGTGAACTTGTTTCTTAGTCACATTCATAGTTTTCAAAGATAAAATTCTGGAGATCAAGTATATGGAAACCAACAGCTACTCTCTTCATCAAATCAAGAAAATCTTGGATTGAAAAGATACAATCAGCTTAGAAAAGGAAAGAAATCAAAGAAGCGTGTGATGCAGTACGCATCAAAGCGCTGACCAGATGCTCAAAATGAAAACTTCAACTTTCACAAGTACTGAAGCATTCAATCATGAAGCCATCCACTCCAATATTGAGCAACATCATTGAGAGAAAGAATTCAAGTTTGAAAGATCAAGATTGTGGAAGAAAATCCATTAAGTTGCTGAAGCCAGTATTCATGAATGCGTTAATGGTAGATGATAGAAATCTAGAAAGATCTACAATGACTATAAATCAATTAGCCAACTTTCACAAAGCTCCAAAAGGAATAATTTCATACACAATGGCTATGAGAAGATCTCAGACACTCCTACCCATTCTACACACCCTGGAAGCTATACAAGCTTAAGAAGAAGAAGGAAGAAGAAGAACACATGAGAACATAAGAGCATATCACTCGAATCTGTACATTATTCATTCTCCTATTCACTCTCATAGATCAAGAAATACTCTCAAGCTATCATTCACAAAGCTGCAAGCATCCAAAAGATCATTTGGACCAGCTTTGACTACATCAGAGAGTTCATCATCAGAGAAGCCTTCTGTTCTACACTTCTTATTGTAAAAGTCTATCTCATTAGAGCTTATATCGATAAACTTCATTATTTGGTGGTCATAGAGTAGTTCTTCATCATTGATTAAGTGAAACTTCCCAAGGAAGAGGAAGGTTGATATTACCCTCTATCAACACGTTGATCATAGTCTACTATCATCACTCTAAGTCTTGTTAGTCATGCAACCTTGGTGAAAGTCCTATGTGTCGGGAATTCAATGTAAAAGTTCTATGTGTTAGGCATTTTGTAACGTCCTATTAGTCATGAAATTGGTAAAGTCTTGTTAGTCAGGCATTAGGCATAAAGTCCTATGTGTCAGGCAGCCTAGGTGAAAGTCCTATGTGTCAGGCAATCTCTATAAGCCCTGTGTGTCAGGCCTCAGTTCTAGTGGAGAAATACTCAAGTGTGTCTTGAGGAGAAGACGTAGGTTGAGTTGAGAAAACCTCTGTAAATCTCTGTGTCCTTTACTCTTCTACACATTATTCTCTCTGCTAACCATCAATGTGTTGAAATCTTGCTGCTGCAAGTATACTCAACTATGATCTATCAATGTGTTAATCTAAGGGTTTTAGTTGTAAATTGAAAAGGTTTTAAAGTTATTTTAAGAGCAATTCACCCCTCTTGGCTATACCTGGGTTTACAGACTTCTACCTACTCCTACTCATTTTATCATATCAAGTCAGAGAGGGATTAAACCATGAGTTTCCATTTATGTTACAGGTGAGTTACGAAGTTTGATTCACTTTCTTCTTAGAAAACCAAGATCTCTCTAACAAAAGCTGCCCTAGGGGATGCGTCTTTGTCGCGGGCTACTAGGGTGTGCAATATCTTGATTACAAACAGTAGCAAATGCACACTACATCTTAAATTTATAACACCTCTATCTCGTACACTTGTCTTATCGTAGTAAGTGGCTCAATTAGAGGGATCGAACCAAAAGAGATGGTTTAGGTGCAAATAAGTTACAACCGTTATGTTGGAATTTCCTGGCGCACCAAGAACTTCATGAGTTGGTACTCCTACTCACTACAACTAAAAGTAGTTGTGAGTTCAAGTTATAAGAAGAAACCATTAGGGCATATTTTATCAAAGTAAGGGTATTTGGTAAAAGTGCACTAATGAGCTTAAATGAGCTCAAATATGTGAAATGGAATAGTTTGGAATTATTTTCTATAATTCCAAACCTCATTTTGGATTTATTTCCACCTTTAAAACCTTTTATCAAAGTATAGGTACTTTGGTAACTTTGGTACAAGGTGTATGCACCTTGCACCATTGAATAACTGCATTAAAAGTATATTATGTATATATTTCCAATTATGGAGTATTATTAAGGGAAAATCAGCCATTTATCTTATGATATAAATGGCTAGTGGAATAGGAAAAATGAGAAGTCATGGTAAGCTTAATTGTAAGCTTTAAGTCTTAGTGGAAGGCTTAATGGATAATACTAATGACCATTATTCTAAATGTCATTTTCTTCACCTATAAATAGTGAGAAGAATGACCATTTAGAAACACACTTGGTTCACATATTTCTTCTCCTTCTTCCTCTCTTCTTGCCCCACTTTCAAGAGAAGTTTTGGTGATTAAGTGTGAATATACAAAGTGTTCCTTTCAACACTTTTCTCACCTCTTGGTGTTCATCTTCTTGTCCGTTCTTCTCCTTCTTCTTCTTGGTGATCAAATAAGCCTTCTTCCTCATCTCTCTATCCTCCATCAACCTTGGGAGAATTCAAGAAGGCGGATCATCAACAATCAAGGAAGGAGCTTATGTTTAAGGGGCAAAGAATTATATATTCCTTAAGCTATTTTTCCAAGGGTGAAAGGTACTTGTGATTTTGGCCTCATCTTGTTCATATGTGTTCTATCTTTTCTTGTATATTCTTGTAGAAAATGAGCATGATATTAATGAGATGTCATGCCTTTAATCTTCCATGTAATTAGTATGAACATGAACATGTAATGAGAATATAAAGGATCTAAAATCTTCACGCTATTCTACCTAAATGTGGTGATGGTAACTAACGTATAATGATGGAGAAATAATGTGTGAACAGTAATCGAAGTGGTTTTGTAATGGAAAATAGTAGGTTGATATGCAAGTCATGAAAAAGGCAAAATAGGGGTTGCGACCTACTGTGCAGGTTCACTATCATCATCATATCATGCAAAGAGATGGATTATAAAGGTTAGATTACTTTCTACTTGGACAAGCAAACATTCTCTACCAAACTAAGGCTTTAGGAACTCTCATCCTCCAAAGATACTTAGCCTAGGGTAAATTTCAACAACATAATCAATGAATCAATCAATATCCACTGTCTCTCTCAGAATCTGATTCAACTAATCAATCGATTCCTAAGATCTAAATCGACAACTTCTGTTATAGTCTACCCCATGACGTTGATAACTTTTTAGAATGCTTTATTCGGGAGCCGGATTCTGTAGTGTCGGGACTCTGTAGTGTCGGGACTCTGTTTTAAGCATGCGAGCCATGTTTTCTGTTAAGTATGATATTCTAGGACTTCAATTAAGGTTTATTTATGCGAGAATTCACATTTTGAAATGGTACGTGAATTTTGGGATATTTTACCAAAATTGACCTCGGAGGGCAAAACGATCATTTTGAAAAAATGGAAAAAATTAGAATTATGTTGGATACATAATTTTGTACCATAATTAAGATACGTTACATGGATTATGGTAATTTAAATGGAGAATAAATGGAAATACATGGAAATAAAAGGAAAAGAAGTGGGGTTAAAGGATATATTATATGGTTTAAGTGATAAGAAATATCATATCTTATGAAATTCACTCTCTCTCTCCTCTCTCACTCATGTTCGCCGATTTCAGCATCACCCTCACCATTCTTCTTGCTTAATCTTGCTCCAATCTTCATCTCCAAGCTTAGGAATTAAGAGGTAAAGGTGGATTCATGAAAGGATCATTATAAGAGTAAGATTTCAACTTGGAAACACTTAATCTCTTCCCTCTCCATGCTTGGCTGAAATTCTTGCTTGAGCTAGGGGAATATTTCTCTTCAATTCTTCAAGAATTTGTTGAGTTAAGCTTGAATTAAGGTTGTATTTGAAGTAAGAAAAAGCTTTACTTCACAAAATCTTCATGATTGGTAGAGATTCAAGCTAGGGTTCTTGAAGGTTCATGAACAAATTTTGGGGAAAGTTATAATGGATGCTAGAATTGTATTCTTGGGTGAATTATGAACAAATTTAATACTTTGAGTAAGATTTGAATCATCAAGGATCAATGACTTGTGCCTTAGGGCAAAATTTGAGGTGTATGATTAAAGTATGGATTTAAATTAAAGTGAAGATTGAATTGTGTTCTTGGGTTGTTTTTGAGCAACTTTAATGCTTGGAGTTAGTATTGAATCACAAGTTATGCTTATGTTCTTTGTTGGGCCGAAATTGTGCATGATTTTTAAAGTTGTGATTCAATGCTAAAAATGTTAATTGTGATGAATTAGGGGCTTAAGGGACCTCCTAAATTAGTGTTAAATGTGTGGATAAAAGATGATATGGTTGGTATTGATGATGAGGCCGAATTGATGATGTGAATTAAGGTTCATATTAGTTTATGGAAATTGGGATGTTTGATGATAATTGAGGTTAAGGTAAGGTGGTTTATGCATAAGTGGAATGATAGAAAATTTTAGACAAATGTATGTTCATTTTCAGTGTTGAGGCCGAATTGACTAAGGTTGTAAAAGTTTAGGAATGCTTGTGAAAAGTTAAGTGTTTGAACATGGATGATGTTAAAGTTGGTTATTTTGTATGTAAATGAACTTGTGAAGAAATTGGATAAGTTTTGCCCCATTTTGGAAAATGTGGCCTAAAATGTAGAAGGGTGAAAAGGTTAAGGATTGTTGGTAAAATTTGAATGTTTAATTATGGATGATCATATACTTAGTTAAGTTTCTTGTATCTGAAGTTGCGTTGAAATTGGACAAGAATTGGCCATTTTGCAAGTTTGGGCTGAAATGTTAAAGTGAGTAAAAGTTAAGGATAAATGATCTTATTTGCTAAGTAGCGATGAAATTGTTTGTTTTTAAAGGTTAATGATAGAATGGGAAAGAATTGGGGAATTTTGGCACTTTTTCAAAAGTGGCCGGAAAATGAGAAATTAGCTAAGTGTCGGAAAGTGAAACTTGAAATGGAGGAATTAAATTTCTTGTTCGATTGTGTGTTTGTTTAGTGGCAATATGGTTGCTGGATATCGTGGGAAAGTCAGCTAAAACGTTCTGTGGGATTTTCTCAGATTTCTGCTCTGGTTCAAGAAATATTAGGTAAGGGTTTAACTTGCTTTATATGCATTCTGGGCTTCTGGTTTGGATATCGGGTTTGTTGAGACTAGTTCCCGGGTTGAGGGTGGGACCCGGTAACTCCCGGAGCTAGTCACATGGTAAGTGTAATGGTGTGCATGTTTCAAGCGCGGAATACCCAATTGGATGATTGGGAAGTTCTGAGGTCATTTTGTGATCATTTATCTGATTCAGTCTGACTCTGATCAATTATGATCAGCAATCTGATTCTGCATATGATTCTGCTCTACTCTGATCAATTTATGATCAGTGATCCGATTATGTATGTTACTTTGTTCTGCTCTAATCAATTTATGATCAGCGATATGATACGACAGTTTTCTGTATGGGGAACCTAGGCCCCTAGTTGGTATACCATGCTTCTGTTCTATTTCTGACCCCTGAATGTATTAGGCTTTGGCTCAGTCTCTGGGGGGCCGTCATCTCTATTCTACTTCCATCCCAATCGAATGTGAAGATTCTGTATCTGATTTATGTATGTCTGTATATGTATATGTTTGGATATTTGTTTGCAGGAGTCTGAATGTGTTATCTTGCGGGATATCTGAGCATGAATGTGTTTGTTGTGCACTTAGTGCACGGTGATAATTATGTAATATTTTGATTATGTAAATTGTTCTGAATTTGTTTTGCAGGTATCTATTCGTAATGTTATCCCGCAGGACATCCAGATATGAATCTGCTTGTTGTGCACTTGATGCATAATGATATGTATGATCTGTATGAAATTCTGTATACTAACCTTTTTGCAGGGCTACTAATGTGTTTTTATAGGATTATTTTTAAAACCATTACCCTTACCTCAGCCCTTATGGAGTTCTTTCGGGAACTCACCGCCTTATAATTAAAAATTTTAGGAGCTTCTGATAAGAAACCTGCGGAGTGGCTTCGTTAGATTTTCTGTGATTTATACTTTCAGGTACATATAGCTCCTGGATTCTGATTCTGTTTCTGTGTAGGGGTGATCCCAGTTAAGTTCTGTCTGTTTAAGATTTCTGGATGAGCACTTTGGGAATTACTAACGGTTAACTCATTTGTTGTGTTAGCAACAGTAGCAGTGACCTGAAGGTGGTCAAGTGTGTCGGCTCTGTAGGTGTAGATGCATATGCATATGATAGCATGGATTCACATTATGGGATTTGTATGATTAATGGATACTTGCATGATTTTGAAACTTTTTTAATTGTATTTAAGTGACAAATATGTTATGGTCGATGTTTCCTTGATGTTGACATATGTTATAGATGAGAATGGGCATGTTTTGAAGGATGTCTAAGATAGAGTTTTACTACCCTAGTTGATAGTGATTAGACGCCTAAATGGTATGTGCGTTATAATTAATATTTTTAAGGTTCTGTATGTGTTCAGTTGCTTGTGATATTGAATGTATGTTTTATTATTCGGGGAGCAAAGCTCATTTCTGGTATAACTAGTAAGGGGGAAGTTACAAGGGACCTGGTTATGAATTATGCCCACCAATCTGGCCCCCGTTTTGATGATGACACTCCGTCATCCCCCTCACTCTCCACTCCGCTCCGTCCGCTTCCACATCATTACGCGAGGGGGGTGACAAGTTGGTATCAGAGCATGGTTTAAGGTATGGTTAAGAATAAGGTTAAGAACATGGATGAGAGCATGGTTTTGGGAACAGTTATCAGAAAGTCCAAGAAGGAACTTCTGAGGAATGTATTTGGACTTCTGAGGGTCGTGTTTGGACGGGCAATACTTGTGTTCCACCGATTGATTCTGGGCATATTCTGTAAGAGGATCTCCTTACGAGAACATTCTCAGAATGAGAAGTGGGACTGCAGACAGTCAGTCTAAACATTCTCAAAAAGGTTAAGTTACTGGATTTTCTTCTAAGATTCTGGACTACACGAGATTGGATCATCGAGGACATGGACATTTGGATCTGACATCATGCAAGCAGGTATACCCTTAGGAAGGGGTTTCCTTTAATGATTCTGATTTGAGTGTGACCCATCTGTTTATGATATGAAATGATGTGAATTGAGGTAATGTGATATGTTATG
>JBBYHH010467802.1:0-11318 GCA_038382905.1 Daphne laureola
TGCAGCAAGTAATTAAGAGTGCCTTAAAACCTAAAAAACGCGTTAGTAACTTTGGTTAAGGAAATTTTTTAAAAAGGGGCGGGTTTTGGGTAAACCGCAATTCTGATGAACTTCGTTCTGACGTCACCAGCCGCCATAAAAGAGCCGCTTCCGCACAAGTAACCCATTCTCGACAAGTATCACGGTGGCGGAGGGTGACACCTGCAAGCTTGATTAGAAGGTCGATAGTGCCAAGGACATGGAGTTCATGTGGTCCAACTCCGTAGGTGGCTGAGGTGACTTACCGCAAATGGCTTCTGCTGATGTCGATCTGTTACAGGCTTCCAGTACGTGGGATAATTGTATGTCTGCATTGGATCCATTGTCGTACAGAAGCCTTCGAACATCAAAGTTCCCTATGCGGGGGGTGATGAGTAGTTAGTTATTGTGAGGGAAAATCACGATTGACCCGTCAACCCATAGTAGCCTGTTCGGCTTCCCCCCGTTCCGAAGTTGAGCGATTTCATGGTGCTTTCTTTTCCTCTTCATTGTAGGGAGAGATCATGGTGATGGTGTGTACGGTTCCTTCTACCCCCTGAACCTTCTTGGGGCATGGTCCGAATCGTACTCGTCATCTTTAGCCTTGTCCTTCTTCCCTTGTCCTTCAACTGCACAAGTGGTTTTCTTTGTGTTTGTCATGCTGAGGTATTGCGCCAGCTTGCCTTGTTTGATCAGGTTTTCTAAGTATCTCTTCAGTTGGTGGAAATGCTTAGTGTCGTGGACTTTATCCTTGTGGTACTGGCAATACTTGTTACGGTTGCGTTTGTTGTCCAGGCTGAGGGGTCTTGGTGGGATGACATCTCCTTGCCTTTGTAAGGCTAGAAGGATGTTGGTTCTTGAAGTGTTGAGTGAGGTATAGGATGTTGTCCGGCCCTTTAGCTTTTTGATTTCCTCTCTCATGGTTTTCATGATGACGGGTGTCTTGCCGAGGTTGGTACTGGCCGCGGTTGTCATCTTCGGCCGTCATTTCTTTAGCAATCATATATTGTTCGGCCAGACCGAAAAGCTCGGTCGGTGTCGTCGGCATTTGTTTCGACAATTCGAATGCGACGGTTGATTCGCATCGGAGTCCCCTAGTGAGAGCAAGTATTCGGATGTCCGGAGTCAGATCGTTACATCGAAGGGCCTCACTGTTGAAACGTCCGAGCTATGAGCGGAGAGACCCTTCGGTGTCGTTCTTAACATTCTATGGGCCCTAGGCAAAATGAAAAAATTGGGCCCTAGATAAAATGAAAAAATGGTACATTTTTCCTTCAACCTCCATCAACGTTGTCAATCATCTAAAAATCTCCTCCTTATAAGGTCACTCCTTATCACCTACAAAGAAAAAAAAATCACAAAAAATGGTTTCTACGAGCATTATGGGATGCAAAATCATTAATAATAACATCAATATCAATATTTTTTAATAAATCTTTCTCAATTGATAATATTGCCAAACCATTCAACCTTTCTTGCAACATTGATGAGCTTAAATAAGTTTTTATCAACTTTAGCTTTGAAAAACTTCTTTCAGCTGATATCACAGTTAAAAAAATTCTATAAGCAATGGAAATATTCGGATAACAATCTAAAGATTTTATGAACTTAAGAATTTCAATGGCAAATATTGGCTCATTTGGCAAAGTCATTTGCAACACTTTTAATTCAGAGTAAAAATCATTTAAATCAACATCAGATGAATCACCATGAGAAAATGTGGAGTGAATAGTGAAAACTAACACAAGATTATCTCCACTCTTTATAATCCAATGCCTTTAACCTATTTGAATAAAACAATATCCAAAAATATTTTCAAATCCCTTTAATTACTCAAATCTGTTTTTTAAAGAAGTGATTGTCATGTCTACAACACCTAAAAAGTAATCAACTCTAAATAACTCATTAGCGGACAAAATTTATTCATCCTGATTATTCTCATCAAATTGTCTTTTTCTAATAATACGACGTTTTGCAGGTTGACTTGGCTCTACACCCATTTCAAGTGCAATACTTTTAGCAATCTCCATACTAGTAGTAAAGCATTCTTCTCTGTACTTTTCAAAATATGACAATATGTCTCCTACTTGCTTTATGATAGTGTCAATGCAAATAGACTCGGATTGCAATTTATTGCTCACTATATTCACAGCAAATAAAATATCATACCAAATCATCATACCATGAACATTACTAGGATATTTGCAATCACATAAACCCTCATTTGCTAACAAACTTCGATTACTAGCATATTTGAAAAATTTACAGCAAAAATAAAACACTTTGTCAACACTTTTGGAATAGATTAATCACTTTCTCTCACTAATCTCACAATTACTCAATTTTTGAGAAAAATAAGAATAAGAAAAATGCCTATTATTATCATCCAAGGGAAAATCAAGATTCGGTTCTCTAATAGGCCAATTTTCTACTATAATGTCTCTTGATTTATTATCAAGGTTCTCTCAATTCTTAGGATTAACAAAATCTAAAGATGGAATAGTTTCATCTTCATCAATAGGTTCATTTGCATTATTGATTTCATCATTCTCATTGACATCGTTATCATTATGCAAGAATTTATTGTTATTCACATCATTATTCAAATGTCCATTCTCATTGACAACATTATGTAAGAATTCATTGTCATTCACATCCTTATTCAATTTATCATTCTCATTGACACCATCATGTAAATTTTCATTAGTATTCAAATTGTCATGAGAGTTTCATACTTTTAAAACAAATTTTCATTATGTAAGAATTCTTTTTTCTTTTTTCACATCCAGACAAATATTTTTTGGGCAATATAATAATAGTATACAAAGATAAACAAAAAGATTATGTAACTAAAAGAAAAAAGAACAATAGCATTTCAGACGTCTGCAAGTCGGCAAGGACACACTGCACACGTGATTGATTCAGCAACGATAAAGTCGGCAAGACAGCGGCGGCGGCGGACGGCTACTGGCGATGAGGCGATGACTGACTCTGTCTATGTTTTTACGGCATGCCGACAAGGACACACAACACACGTGATTGATTCAGCAATGACAACGTAAGCAAGACGGCATTGGGCGGCCGCCGCCGATGAGGTGATGCCGCAATGACTGACTCTGTCTCTGTTTTTACGATCGGCGTCAGCTCGACGTGACGACGTCGGCAACAAGAATGAATGCTTGAAGACAATGAAGAGTTGAATTGAGGACTTGAAGTTGAATTGTTGTCTCTTGAGTGTTGATTGAAGAATGAAGGTTGAAGCCTTGAACCTTACATTGAAGTCTGATGGTCGTGAAAATGAAACTTTCCTCCATGTGGACTGTGAACATAATTAATGAAATAATGAATAATGTCTCTTTTTTTTTTTCTCGATAATCTGTTTTTTTTGTTCTTTCTTTATTTTTTTTCCTTCTCTATTATATAATAATTATATAAATATATACAATACATATAATAAAATATATTTGGGTATGGGCCCTCCTCAGATGTTGGGTCCTAGACAGCTGTCCTCTGGACCTACCCTCAGTGACGGCCCTGGCTCCACCATGCCTCAACGCCGATGCCACTGCCGCATCCCACAATTGCAACCGTCCTCCCGCTCACATTTTTTTCGCGTGGCTCCACCATGCGAGCAACTTAGATCTAGGCAGCGTGATGAATCATGCATGGTGGTCGGCTGCTGCATGTGATTCCTCTTACTGCCCAAATACCTTAGAATTGTCTTAAGCTAGTAGTCATACTCACGAAGTTTATAAACCTATACAAGATTACCCCGATATTTTATTTTTTGTGTGTTTTACTTGCACGCATGAGTGAAGGGAGGGGTTAAGGTAGGACTGAAAATAAGTAGAGCCGAATCGAGCTTTAGACTATTCATGTCCGGTTAGAAATTTCTAACAAACTTGAAAATTATCTAAATTTGACTTTAAAATTATATAAACAAGTACAAACGAACTCTAAATTGATTAAACTTAATCAAACTCGAGCTGTTCACTTATTTTAATAGAAAAAATTAATAAAAAATCGAGCCAAGCTGAGTAGCCAGGTGTTCAAGCTTAATTTGAAATATATATCCAGCTTACTCTGTTCAAACTTGGAACTCCGAACCGAGCTACACATTCAACTTTTAGCCCTAGTTGGAAAGGTTTGTAACTGGGAAATTTGACGGCTGGAATTGTTTGGGTATAGAAATGTTAAAACACAGTAAATAACTCTGAAAACATATCAACTATGAAAGTCAGCTATGTTAATGATACGATTACTCGTAAAGCTCCACGCATGATATAACTTGCCAGGGAACTTAGCAATGCAATCTTTTACAAGCATCAGTTAGAGGGTAAGATGCTGGTCTGGAGTCTGGACTACTCAAAGAGCAGGGTTTTAACTTTCTATGTAAAGCTTGACTCATTATTGCAAAGAACGATTTCAAGCATATAACAGAAACCCCACAATTTAGCAAACTAAGCTATTTAGATTATGAGATAGATTGCCATTTTCCAAACCAAAAACAAATTCCAAACAGGAAAGCTTCAATGTTTATCCATATTGTTTCTATTATTTACTAGTTACGGCTACCAGATAATGTTTTCATTCAGGCCTTTTGCCTCTTGCTTCCTTCCTCATTCATCCCATTGCATACTTCTGGGTCCACGATCGCGCTGTACTCTCATACTTCACACGGTCCGTTTTGTACATGTGGGCGATTTCGGGCACTAGGGGGTCATCTGGGTTGGGGTCCGTGAGCAGAGAGCATATTGACAGGAGCACCTGCAAACGAAGGAGGAGGTGAAGATTGATTAGCAAGCCACAACAGCTACGCACACTGAAAACAGAGATAACGTATACGGGTGAACCGACCTTGGAGACGGTAAGTGCAGGACTCCATTGCTCCTTCAGAATGTCGAGACATATGCTTCCGTTGCTGTTGATGTTAGGGTGGAAAACTTTAGTCCGGAAGGAAACCTGATATCATTAACGGCTGATAATTCAGTACGGATGTTTTCAAATGATGACAATTGCAAGCACTTCAAACCAGCAGACTCAGATTCATGAAAAAACATAACACAGTTGCCAGATAGAATAGAAATATGGAAATGAACTTTAACACTGTCAATTCAAAAGCTGAACATAACTGGTCTAATCAAGGAAGGGACAGAACAAAAATCAAAAAGCAAACATGCTAAAAGCACAAGCTCCACCACAAGTCACAATACATAAAGAACCTTGAACAGATAAACATAAAGTAGAATGTCTGAACTAAGAAACAAAAAACTCACTCACTCCTACTTTGCTTCAGAGGACAACTGAATCCCGTTCTATGTCCTCCAAATCTTAATTACTTTGTGCAAGTAGCAAAATAGATCTAAAGAAACTTGCTAAGCACATCTAGAATCTCCAACACAATCACATTATTAAATGCCTTCTAAATCTGTTTACACACATACATGCATATGCATGTCTGATGTCTGTATCTGTATGTATGTGTACATAGGAGTATATGTTTGTGCAGGCTTATGCCTACTCACTTTGAACAATATAACAAACATATGCATATTAAGTTTGCACATGCTAATAGATAAACAAAGTAATTTGCCACAGTGATCAGGTGAATCAGATGAAAAACATTCTTCTTGTTGTTACCTTGGGCGGTTTGAATGGGTAATCAGGAGGAAAGTGGATGGACACAAGGAATACACCTCCAGAAAATGGGCTGTCTGATGGGCCCATTATGGTTGCTTGCCAGTGGAACATGTCATCGGCGACTGGACCTATAACCATGATGCGTCATTATATATTATAACCAGACACAAATAACTAAAAAAACTAGGCAGACTTAGAATAAAAATCCGTATAGTCTCTATACGTGAAGGCCATGATTAAATGTATTCATGACACTCCCGAATAACTTCAAGGTCAGACACATGCAAGTGCGCATGTTCCCATTATTTCCTGTTCGTTTTTTGTAAACTTTTTCTCCCTCTCTCCTTTCTATCACTGAGATTAATCAACTCCCAGTAGTAAACGGGGTTGTTAAACGCTCGTATAACTGCCATGAACAATCAACATATGTAGCATGTCCATGTCCATTGGTCCGAAATTAATCTCACGGCTTACTGGCAGCATGCACAGAACATAAACTAGACATAAGTTCCTTAACTATTTCTTATTTTCTATAAGACTCGAACAGAATGGCAATAGTCAGAGATAAGAATTACCAGTTTTAAAATTACTTATTACTCCCCACATCCCTGAAAAATTGGTGCGTTCTTTTTTTGATATCATGGGAGACTCAAATTATTATTAGAAAGAATTCAGGAAAAATATATTTAGAAACTAGACATACTAATCTATAATTTGCATTGAAAAAAATTGATTTTACATATTAAAATGTTAAATAAATAAAATCATAGATTAAATGCTAAAAATGAAACACACCAATTATTTGGGAATGGAGGTAGTAGTTATTACCCAATGAGTTTCTATCCGTATATGAAACAGATTATCATGTAACAAGAAAATGAAGAAAACATATGGAAATGAAATTGATAACAAAGCGAAAACGAACCAGCACTGCATGAAGCAGGAGGGTCCTTCTGCAGATCCTTCAACTCCTTGTTAATTCGTTTCGAAGCCATCAGAACCTTCCAAGCTCAGTCCTCACCTGCAGTGCAGAGAAATCCAAACACCAACCAGAAACAATAAACAACAAAATCCTCCCAGTATTTTTTCATACAAATCCCCATACATCACAACGTTTACACAAGATCAATTCTATCGGATTAAACATCTAACAAACAGCCATGGCTTACCCCAAAACTCTAAAATCCAAGACGGCCTCACTCAAAGGAATCAACAAACAAGATTAACATAATCCATGAATTCTCGAACCAAATCAAAACCTTTACCCCACCACAAACATCAAAATCAACAATTCATAGCAGAATCACGCAACATAGCAACGAACCCCAAGAATCGAAATCATCAAGCCAATATCTTCCGAGTCGAAAGAAAACGAAGAAACATCACAAAAGATAAAACCTTACAACAGTCTTGAAAATCAGTAATTGACTGAAAACAACAGCGAATAGAATAGAAAAGCTTACGATAAAGAGAGGCGAGGGTTTGGGGGTCTTTGGACTGCAGAGAGTAACAGCAATTCGACCCAACCCGGTCTCCTTTATAAAGAGGAGTTTGAGGCGGTGGCGCTTTCTCATTCGCCGTCACAGAATAAGTTATTACATGCAAAACCCCTTAACTTTTTTCTAACATTACAATACTTACCATTAACTTTTGAAATTTACAGATTACCCTAAAATGGCTGTCACGTTTTTCTCACTATGGTAGTTATCTTTTTAGGGAGTAGTCAGTAGTGAACATATATAACATGAGGAGATGAATGCGACTCCTGCGTTTAAGTGTTGTGGAAAAGGAAGTAGGGTTAAGTTTAAATTAGACAATAACGAGGGACAGAGAGCCCCGCGCTCCGCTGTGAGTGCTGTTGGTGTAGCATAGTGTAGTTGAAATTACGTTCAGCGAGTGCTATAAAGAATACTCATTAAACTATCAAACACAACATTCTTACAGCTTCCTATGTAGCTGTAAAGACCGCACAAACTCAATAGCTAGAATGGGTAGAAACATATGGCATTTTGCCATCAACACAACAACCTTTCCAAAAGAGTATATGGTGTCTTGCAAACCTAATTACAGCACTCATACTAACAAATTGAAGTTCTCATTGCAATAAGTTCTCATTTCTTCTTGAAATTAGGGGAATACTCACAGACTTACAAAAAAAGAATACTCGTTTTTAAAATTATTTAGCTGCAATGTTATCTGTAAGTTACTGGTTTGGTTCCTAGCCCCCAAGTCTGAAAGCATCTTCTGCATCTCATTATAGTCCTACATAACAGATGTGTATTCCGACAGTAAAACCTTCTCTTTGCCGTTCATACCATTCAAGAACAATTGCTTCCAGTTAAGTTCATCCTCGTCCCCTACTGCTGATTCCTGAAGTCCCATAACAAAGAAAACCCAATACAAAGATAGATCCATTCGCATAACAAAAAATTGTCACCTCTCTCAGTTGATGCAACCAAAAGATGTATCAATATATGAAAAATCACATCCCATCTTAACAGCCTTTACATTGCCAAATGCTTCCAACAGGAAATTGGACTACATGATGAAGGAAATAGGATTATTGCATGAAAAATGCAGTTGTTTCAAGATCTGATTCACTCACTATCATCAGCATGTAAACTTGTGAGCATTTTACCTCTAAAACATGTTCAACTGATCACCCCTCAGTAATAGCTCGCCCTACCATGTAGGCAAGATAGGGCATGAGTTATCTAGTACTCTCTGTTTTCCTTGCACCGCTAACATAAATTTAGTATCATTCGACAACTAAAGTTGTATGTCAGGAAAAAAGAGAGATCTGTAAGAGCATTTCAGCATGTAGCATAAAGCCTACATGAAGCATCCACGGATGCATAGGGCTGATGACTCAATTCACCAAAGTCAGCCCCTCTATATTGTGCCATCATATGCATATCATAAAGATGGGGTAATCCTTTAAGGGTTTACACCAATCAATATATTCCATGTATATTATTAAGCAAAACAGGAAAAAGCAAAGACACTCAACCATCCTACTTTTAACAGGAGGATCTACCATGGAAGAAACTTCATTGGACCATTTATTTATCACATTCTATAGCCAAAAGTTTCCAGTAGGATACTCTAGGAAGATTTTACATTATGAGAATTAAAATCCGAATTTACTTTCAGGACTCTTGTAAAAATGCTAGGCTACAACAAAAGGCAAAATATGGAGCTTGAATGCTTCATCTTGTCAGTTAATACCTGCAAAAATGTATAATATTCAGAAGTTTCCTTGCAAAAACTCTTTACCATTTCGTTAAATCAATAGTACAGAGTATTTAAATTCCTTACCTGAACTGTGAGGCAACACCTGTATCAATAAAAGAATAGGACATAAGAAACAATACTTGATTCGACATAGTAGTACATCAAAAAAAGAAAAAAAGAGGAAGCATTACTTACTCAATGAAGTTGTCATATTCTATGGCTTTGTTTCTTCCTCCATGTTTGTCAAACTTAGTCACCGCCAAATTCAACACAATTGGGGGACAACAAATCACGATGGTAGCTATACCATTAAAAGATGGTTATCAACATTGACACTATTTGGTTTGAAACTCCAATTTCTCTTGCTCCACATGCTCTGCAAGATAGGCAAGAAGAGAACATAGCATATAACAATAACAATTAAAAAGGGATAGAGAAAGTACTTTTAACTTCAGTCCCGTAAATTGATTTAGATGGATTTGAATTTTTTTAATGCATCCCTAAAACCCTCTCAAGTTTATACACAGGAGAACAGAACTAACTTTAAGAATAAAACAGTACCAAATCATTACGTAAGTCCAAGAAAAAAAAAAACTTAAACATGAACAAACACATAATGAGCCTTGAGAGAAAAGCATAAAAGAAATTGGATGTGAGTTCAGAATCTGGAAATGACAGACATAATTAGACACGAAATTTATAATACCTTCCTGAACCAACTGTTGTTTCCCTTTTCCATTAAAGGTCCATAGAGTCCATGCAAAGGATGGAATAGAGAAAAAAAACAGAGAACAACATGAGGAGAAAACATAAAAGGAATCAACTCTTTCTATTGAACCAAAATTCAATGCATCTAATACTAAGAATAGAAATTGTTCAGCCACTGTAATGTGAAATCAAAACAAAATGACATCACAGGTTCATGAAATCGGGGAGAGAAAATAGTGCTGAAAGTTTAGATTAAAGATTTAATCACATGAGTTAATGAAAATACATACCTCAATATAAGCGAGGTGAATAGCGGATTCAGTCTTTCTCTTCCACCGTTCACTTAGCCCACTCTGTTGCTACATAACTTTTGGACATCGATTGAGGGACAATCAATTTGGCTCTCTCAATCGGGCCATTTTTTCTTTCATGGCCTAGATCTAAACATTGATATTGTGCCATATTACCCTAAGGCTCTGCCAAGAACCAAGGCAAAGATCAACACACATGAATCGGTGTTGGAATCAAGCTGACCCCAAATCGCAAGCTGCAGTTTTGTAGTTTTTGTTGGACGGTGCTTACCAGTAAGCAGCAGGCGGTGAGAGGGATGCCTGTGTTGGGAGCAACAACTTGGTAGGTTGACGGTTGTGGAAGATGGCTGAGATCCACATCGATATAATTTTGTGAGAGAAAGAGTTATATGGGAGAGAGAGAGCAAACTTTAGTGCCGTGTAATCTTAGTTCAGGTATTTTTTTTTTTTTTTTTACAACTTAATTCTTCACTTTTAATAAATTGTATAATTTAATCTCATAATTTTTGTAAAATTTATCAGTTTTATAGAAGTCTCCAACGTCACCACCATCCTTGTATCTTTTTTCAATTTCTCAATCGTCTCCAACTTCATCTTTATTTCTCTGATGAATTTAATGATGACATCGAAAGTGATATTTGCAGAGCTATATTTCATTTACCAAGCTCTCAAGATTAGAGGCGGATCATCATGCTGGGCAATAATTTTTATCAAATACATATATTCCTTTCATTTTTATTTAATTATTATGTTTAATTTTTAAATTTTTATTTCACTTAATTTTTTATTAAAAAAATTGATTAAAAAAATTAAAAAATATGTTTTTTAGAAACTAGATACATTGATTTATCTTATGTGTGTAAGTTACTTCGCTTTATATATTAAAATGTTAAAGAAAAAAATTACTCACAAAATCCCTAAATAAATTATGAGTATTCTTTTTTGAGATATACTGAAAAATTGGTACATTTTTTTTTTAGAAACTTTAATTGAGTTATTTTACTCAAACATCCTTAACATTCCAATATCTATTATTCAAAAATTTTAACAAAATTATTTTGGGAAGGGGAGAGTGTTAATGATGGAGATATTTTTGACAAAAATCTTTTCTTCCCTCCGTTTCTTAATTTCAGCGTCAAAAGAAATGTATCATTTATTTAGGGACAGATAGAGTATATATTAGATGTTGAAAAAGAAACTTACATATTAAAAAAAGACGAAAGGATGAGTACTTATTTATAACTCACTCACTCATCCCAATAAAAAAAAAAAATTACTTTAACCCGGCCTAACATGAAAAAATACATCTCTGAGCCCCAGCCTTGTCACTTTTCACCCCTCACGAGCCCATCTTCATCACCAAACAGAACAAAGTATCTTTCAATTGATATTTTTAATTTTGATTCA
>JBBYHH010467913.1:0-19784 GCA_038382905.1 Daphne laureola
CTGAGCGTGATAGTCGGTCGTTGACCCCGACTACCCGACACAGTACGTACTTAAAACATTTGGCTAGACTCGGCTCTGTAGTAGTAAAACATGCATAACTAGATTAAACAGTAGTATGGTTGTATTAGTATATTGTACCGGGGAGTTCTCGCCCAACGAAGTGGGCGGGCCTCCTCACACTTATATTACTATTTTTGCATGATTTATCGTAAAACCACTAACGTGTTTCCGGGTGCAGATTTAAGGTTGGTTAGGAAACGCCTTAAAACCTATCAACCGCGTTAGAATAGTTAATTTAAGAAAAGTTTTTACAAATACGAGTTCTGGGTAAACACAACATAAGATAGTCTAGCAAACGACGTCGAACCGCCGCCGGCGGCCCAACCCAACCGACCGTCCGCCACACCGAAGTCTTTCGCAGCACCGGGCGCGGTGGCGGGGGTGACAAGAAAGACATCCACTTAGGTGGTGCTTCCAAACTTATGTTCGGTATAGACAACAAGTTGTTCATGTTCTCTGAGTTGCGGTTACCTAGTACTTTACCAATGTCATCTGCTTTTATGAAGGTCTATCTTGATTTAGGTGAGTTGGATTAAAAACAAACAATTCTCTTGGTTATTTTTATGTTTGGGTAATTTATGGTCATTTCTTCTGGTTGGGTTTAAATCATTTTAGATATTGGGTCAGGTCATTTCATGTTTTATCTCATTCAAGTTCAAGTTCGGACGGGTTATTCGGGTCGAGCCAGACTTTGACATCCTTACACAAAACCAACTAATCATTTCTATCTACTTGGCATCGATGTACAATTGGGTGCAACTTTCTGGCTTTCTAGGTTGGGCGGTGGCTTCACATCATCTTCTTTTATGCTTGTTATCGGCCTCCGCTGGTGGCATTCTCTTGGTCATCGTCCGATCTTGTGTCTCCTAAGATTTTATTTCAGAAGAGCTGTTGTTGTTTGCTTTTCACCACCGTCGATGTCGGCCCTTGTGCTCCTGACGTTTGGTTCGGTTTTTTCCAAACGCCGTTGTTGTGGCTCGTCAAGGCTTGCCAGCACCTTAGTTGTCTGTTGTTCTCGGAGGATCATTTTAAATCGCTGTCTAGATCGGCTTGGGCCTTCCTCTACTCATGTTTCTGACAACCTCTTCTTACCGCAACGGTAGAGAACTCGTAAAACAACCCTTTTCTGCTTCGTTGGTCGGTCGCGTCCTGTTATGGCGTTGCCGCCTATTTGTCGCCGGTATTGGCTCTGGTGGGGGAACCACCCTTGCTAGTGTCCTCGTTTGTATCTCGTGACGGCTCCTCAATTGGGCCGCTTTTGTTTGGTTCGTGCGAAGAAGTTTCAGTGAGGAAGCCTCATTTTTTAGGGGCAGTTTTTGCTGCAGTCGAGTGTTGTTTGTTGGGCTTGGGGGACTTCCCACCCAGCAGCGATCCGTGACTGCATGCCTTTGAGGCTGGCTTGGTGTAAGGGTCGTTGATGCCTCGCCTATTTCGTTTTGTATTTTTGGTTTTGTGTTTGCAGCTCCGGTTGGTGGCTCCAGTTTTGTCGATTTTGGTATCATTGAGGTACCCTTTGTGGCACTACTGCAACATATCAACGTCATTTTATTTATATGGAGTTGTCGAGGTGTCGAGGGCTAGATTGTGAATCAATATAAATTTTGTCATGGATAATGGGTTTTGTTTCTCGTAGGGTTTGGTTGTCATGCTGGCGTCGACCTTGCTGCTCGTGCTCCTTTTCATTTTCTTTTCTTTAGGCCATTTTGTGGCTATTGTTATGCTACTCTTTTTGAGTTGGTTAGTTTTTTCCATTTTTTTTTTATAAAATGGGACTCTTTCGATAAAAAGAAATAGTATAATAAATGTATTTCAAAATATATTTTTTTTAGAAAAATGTTAACAGATGTCCTGGATATTTTTTGAGGATAAGTTTTTTTTTATTTTTTTATTTTTTATACTTATCTACACATGTAATAATTATAATAAAATAAAATAAAAAAAATTAAAAAAAAAAAAAAAACTCTTAAGAGATATCTGAGACACCCGTTAATAAAACTATTTTTTTAATACCTCCCTAATGGATATTTGAAAATTTTCCGGGTCCATGCCCAAGCCTAATAAGTGATACTTTGTTCATGTACTTTAGATTTAGGTAACTTACAAAAACCTCCCTGAGGTTAGGTGAAACTTCCAGTTTTTCTTCTTGGTTTTGGAAAACCTGCAGAAACCCCCTTAAGGTATTGTAAAATCTTCAACTACCTCCCTCAACAGTTAATTCAGTTACATTTTCTGTTAAATTTTTGGAGAAAGTTTCTATTTACATCCCAAATGTTAGAATAAAATTGTTAGGGTTAAAACATTTATGATGTAATTAGGTGATTTCTCCATAAATTTAATGAAAAATTAAATAAAATTAACTATTGAGGGGGGTAGTTGAAGATTTTACAGTACCTTAAGGGGTTTTCTGAAGATTTCTCAAAACCGAGGGGAGAAACTGGAGATTTCACCTAACCTCAAGGATTTTTTTGTAAGTTACCCTTAGATTTACCCTCTAATTTAACTCTCCTCGTTCACAAAGATTATTGTGTTGATTTTTATTTTTTAAATTGTACTGCTTAATTCAAAATTTTATTAAAATATATATATATATATATATCTAAAAAAATTAAATTATAAATTATAAGAAATATATTAATTATTTAATTTTATATATTTATAAATTTATAAAAATAAATTATAAATTAAATACGATTAAAATGAAACCGTTTACCTTTAAAAAAAATTGTGCAATAACTATAACACTAAAGTATATATATCCACTTAAAATCCACGTGGCGAAAAGGGAAAAACTTTGGGTGACACAACTTGCTTAGTCATTTAAGCAAAAGGGCACAGGGAGTTTGTATTGAGAGGGAGGTTTAGTTTTATTAATTGTGTGGGAAGAAGTAATGGCGATGTGATTGTTGATAGTACAAACTTTTACTGAGACTACTTAGTACCCACCAACTCTTTTTAACCTTTTCTCTCAGTACTTGAGCTTCAGGGCTCCTCCACCTTCTTTCTGGCTAGCTTTGGTGGCCATGGAACCAAACGTTCAAGCACAAGTTCAGCGTTGCAAGAGAAGGTTGGTAATTAATTTGTATATATCACCATTAATTTTAAGTAGTCTTTTAATTATCAGGATGAATCATGAGCGTTTGTACATGCATGTTTCATATGATCATGTATATATAAACTTCTCATTTGCATGCATTCTTCTTCTTTTCAGAAAAGTAGTGCCTGAGACTGGGAAGACTGTTATGACAGTAAGGATTAATGGAGATGAGTCTTCCCTAGGGAAGGTGAAGAATATTGGAGCTGGGCATGCATTTGACCATTGGTCTTGGAGGAAATATGGTCAAAAGGCAATAAAAGGCTCCCCATATCCAAGGTGCATGTTAATTGGGAATTAATTAGTATTACATATTGTTCATTTTCATTGTATATGTTCTTTTCTAAATATCAAGAATTCAAATTCTCATCTGGTCTTCCCTAGGGGGTACTACAAATGCACATCAAGGGGCTGTAATGCTAAGAAGCATGTGGAGAGATCAAAAACAGATGAATCAATGCTTGTGGTGACCTACACTTGTACCCACAACCACCAAACTCCATCTGATCTTCAAGGCAGAGGCAGCAGACCAACCCAGCAGATGAAATTAGATCATGTTAGACTTAGGCCCAAGTCTTTAAACCCAGGAAACAGAGCAGAGGATCAAGATAAAGGTAGTAGTAGTAGTAGTAGTATTAGTTTTGAGTGCCTGTTGAAATCTTCACCTAGAGGTTCTGCCTCTGCCCAAGACATGATGATAATGGAGAAAGAGGGGTGTTTTCAAGGGAATATTGGTACCTCCAATGACATGAAACTTGGGTTTGTATTGGATGAAGAGCCCATGATCTCTTCTTGCCTGCATCACCAGCAGCGTGTCATGACATCCCCAGCCCTTAAATCAGAAGGCAGTGATATCTTTGATGAGCTTGAGGATCTATGACCTAAAAACAAGTGTTATAGTAGTTGGTTTGTGTTTACTTGATGTTAGTGTCCCCCTTGGGCTTCTGTCTAGCTACTTTTGTCTTTTTGCTGTGTAGGGTTTTATGATAATTGTAGATACTAGTATTATGTTGTACTTGGGGAACGGGGCAATGGTTTGTCCCACTGCCACTAGATACTAGGAATGGTAGCGGAGCGGATAAAAATTGCAAATTGCGGATAACCAATCACGTCGTGGTTATTAACCGTGATTTATCGGCTAGTGAATAGCAACTATTAACCATGACTCTAATGGTTTGGGGAAAAACCGCACTAAATACATCTAATTTTTTTTAACCCTAATAATTTTACCCTAACGTTCTAAATCCTTACAATCTACCCCTCCCTCTCCATCCCAGTCCCAACCATTGACTGCGCCTACCTAGCAGCACTGGCAGTTGGCAGCACCACCCACCTCCCCGCGGTCGGCTTGCCTGCCTACCCAGATACACGGCAAACCATGCCTGCCTACCCAGATACGCGGCAAACCAGCACCACCACCCATCGCCCACCTGCCTACCTGTAGTAACCCTTCTCCACCTCTGAAATGTGTTGCCCAACCCATCTCCGACCTCACAGGAGATACTGCCTTCTGCTTAGGCTGCCTCTAGATCCAAGATTCACGACAAGGTCTAGGCATCGTTGACTCTTGAGCGCAAGCTTCAGAGGTTGTTGCGAGTTCGACGTCCAAGATAGCCAACGCGAAAGTGAACTAGACATGGATCGTAGAAACAAATCACAACGTAGGCAGGTAGGCCGACGGTAGGGAGGCGACGGTTTGATCACACCAGTTTCGAGCATCATCAACCAGGTTCTTTTTTGCAACAAAATCGTGTAGCACTCGCAATGTATTCCATCAAAATCATCAACCAGGTTCTTTTTTGCAAGTTACCCTTAATGTAATGGTCAGATGATTAACGTGAGAATTTGTTGCACTATCAGTTGAGACCGCAATATTCATTCAGTAACTAAAAAAAATGGGACTTATCATCAGCATTAGAGTAACCATAATCACGCCCTAAAGCCTATTGTAAAAAAATACTAGTACCTCCCTCCCAAATGTATTCCCATTTCTTTTGTAAATTGCAAAGGAAAATTGACAACACATTTTGGGACGGAGAGAGTATTAAGTAAAAAAGCTAAGAAACGAAAAGAGACTACATACAAGATATTTATAGATGAAATATGAGGATCAGGAGAGGCTAGAACTGGATGGCTGGTGATGTTAGCAGATGGTCTCAGGATGTTGCTCCTGGATTGCCTTATAGCACTGTAGACTACACAGCGGCAGTTTCGATTTCGAATCTCTGTACTTGTATGGATTAGTACATGAAGGACCGGCACAGCTCTCCCGTGGAGGAGGATAACTGCAACCAGAAATGAAATCAGTACTTCTTAAAAGCTGAAATACAAGCATTTCTAGATATGATTTTGTGTTTGCACAAACACTAGATGAACTCCAACATTGGGAAGGCAAGCATGTTATGTTACCTGCAACCTTTGGAGTCAAATAGGCTGGGAAGACCCATATCCTCTGAGAACGTTAAGATATTGCCAGCAGGACGAATGAGCAATCTAACAGTGTTTGAAGCAAGAACAAGTGCATTGGCTGCTCTCTCCTGTAAGACATCAAGCAAGGCATCCATAATTTTAGAGGAAATTCATGAGAAAAACGCAGTGGGAATGACATGAAGGTGAGTAAGATAAATACTTGTGCCAGTTCTTCCTGCCGCCTTTTAATCTTGTCTTCTTGCTTCTTCCGATTGGAGTCTTGACCAAGAATTTTTCTAATTGCTTCAGCCTGCAAAAGGCCACCCAATTGAGTTTCATTTCTCTAGTGCATGTAACTAGATGATCATGTAGATAAAAGCAAACTCTGAGCAAAAGCAAAACAAGGAGAAACCTGTGCTTCATTGGCAGCCTTTTCATTTTGCTGTCTTCGCCTCTGCGCAGCCTCTGTCTTCTTCAGCGCTTGCTCAACGTCTGTGAGTTTCTCCTTTTGCTCTGCCACGGTAGAACATGCTTAAATAAGAATAGAAACAACTTTTATTCAACTCTGAATACTCATTTTAAGTATAAACTCACTTCTGGGTGGGGCAGGTGGTAGCCCATTTGGAAATTCAATCAAGCGGGAACCAGGACTAGAAGCATCTTTGCTAGACTGAAGGGCCCGTTGACGTGTCGTAAGGGTTATATCCTTCTTGGTCTCCATTAATGCCTCAACAGATTCTTTCTTCTGCTTCTTTTTCTTCTTCCCTCCAAGCTCACTATCCAACAAGTGATCATCCTCTTCCTCATAATCCATGTCCTCAGGTAACAATTCTGAATTGGATTTCCTTTTCAAATCCTTACTGGATTTTAATGTCGCCACATTCCCTATATCAGAAACTTTGGAGAGTTTTCGCTGCTTCTTAGCTGATTCTTCAACATTTTCCTCACATGCAGAAAAGATCTTGGAAGATTTAAGCTTCTCCAAGTACCGTATCTCATCATCCTCATCGTCTCCACTAAATTCCCCATCCAATACTCGCCTCTTTGGTACGCGCTTGCTCTTTCTCACTGGGCCCGCCTGGTCTCCTTGTTTGGCAGAAACGTTCTTCTGAGACCCTTTTCCCATTTCAGAATTAACTTTTGGCAAACCACCAGAGGAAAAGTCTTTCCATGGAATTCCTTGCAGACCATTTTTCTTATCAGCTGAATGCACATCATCTGAATTTCCCTGCAACAAGAACATTTCAGAATCCTATTACGTTGAATCAAAATACTTGGACACAGTGAAATCAATAATCCAAAGACCAGACACAAATAGAAGTTTGCTTCAGTCTCAAGAGATGATGTACCCAAGGGTACTGGCGAGCATTTAACACCATAGGTAACTTCAAGAACCAAACAAAACACACTAACAGACGAGCCAAACGAATTGGTCAGAGGATTAGAACTTTTGACCTAGTTCTAATCCCAACGCACATGAAACTAATATGCATTAAATTGGTGTGGATCTAATTTACCTACCAGAATGTCATGAACTGGTAAAGGACACTAAACTGATAGCCTTTGGCAAAAAAGAAACAAATTCTACTTAACAAGAAGAGCTTCTATATTCAGTTACTCACAACAAACCCATTGGATTCTACTGACAATATCCAAAAGGAAGCCACCGGTAATACCTGAACATCACTATTCTTTGTAGAAGATCCATTCGCGGACACATCAGAACCTGTTGAATTGGCATGAATTGTACGGGTAACACCACCAACCTTCAGCTTAACTTTTTTAACCTTGGCCTCGTTCGCAGAATCATCCATAGCAAGCCCCACTACTGAACTATGGCTCTCACCATTTTTCGGTTTTCCTGCTGATCCGTCGTTTGTCTTACCAATGCTTTTCCAATTAGCAGGGGCAAGCACACCTTCACTGGACCGCTTGCTATTAGACCCCACTCGTCCTGACACATGAAATCCTCGATCTTCCTTCTTGTTTGAAGTTGAGGGAATCCTGGAGATACAATTGTCAAGACTGATCTCCTTCTGCTTGTGGTTAGCATCATAACCCACATCATCATCACTGGAAGCTTTATACATATCATCCGAAGGTGGTGACGGAGATACAAGCAAACGATCATGAGTTTCAGAAAAAGGCTGTGATTCCGGTCGAGGCCGACGAAGATGTTGACTCCTTCTTCTCCTCACAGCACCATTAATAGCGTCAGTTCGAACCTCGTCCATGAGGCTAAACTCTAGTCACCAACTCTTACCAAGGTCAGGTCAGTGCTTCTCAGGTCACAGCATCTGCTAGCAACCTTCCAAATCTTAACAAAAAACAAAAAACCAAGAACAAATACATCAGAATGAGATTTTGCCCTTGGCACATCCAAGCTGACAAAAGATTGCTGAGGAAGCGCTCTATATTTGCAGGTCCCCTCAAACAATATTTCAAGACTTTAATACCATCCAAAAAGAGGTCCAAACATAAAATTCAAAAGAGAACAAACCAACATAAAAGTGATTAGGCAATGGAACTGTCAAGAGAATAAGGATCAACGGAGAAACAGACACAATGTAGGTAACAGAATTCCTCAATGTAGCAAGCAACTAATACACGAGGGTACTTCTATAGCATAAATCTCAGGTAAGAAACAAACCCAACCCAGGTTAGATAAGAGTTTATTATCAATGAAAAGAAACAATAATCAGCAAGTAAACAATAGAACATAAAACAAGGTGAAACAAACACAAACACACATTACATGGATAAATAAAAGAGCAAGTGAATGAATCAAGAAAGAGCATCCAGGCCCAATTTTCCTAAAACCCATTAAAACCCTAAAGAAATCGAGGGCAGGCAGGAATGTTGGAAACGCAAGGATGATGATGATTTAGAATACATACCGGAGAGACGATCGATCGATCGAGGAGGCGCAGCGGAGAGAAGAAAAAGCAAGAGGAGGAGACGAATGGGGGCAGAGAAGAGAAGAGAAGCGATTTAGGGTTAGGAAGAAGAATGAGAATGGGAGGACTTATTGGCTTCTTGTTCAACACCATGTTTTAGGCTCTATTGACGCACACACCCGCCCAAACCAAATCCTCCTCTGCGATTTTCTCCCGTCAAAAAGACTCGTTTTTTTTTTCTTTTTTTTCCTTTTTGTTTTAAAGGTGTCTCCGAACCAAAGACCAAGTTGCTTCCTTCGATCGCTTATTGAATTGGCTCCTGTTTCTCTCTCTGTCTTTCTTTCTCGCTCGCTCGCTCTAACAGGTTTTGTTTTCCATTTTATCCTCTTCTACGCTGCAAAAAGTTGTGTACGCGCAGGATAGCATCGTGCGCAGTATTTTTTTTATTATTGGAGGAGGTGGGTCCCTTTTCTTTAATTATCCTATAACATCCTTGATTTCACTCCGTTTTGCAGATGCCCACCTGAAATTCTCAACTCGACAAACGGGTACTCCTATCTCTCATATTGTTCATGCATCGTGCACTACAGATAATCATTTACATCCAAAGAAACAGCGAAATCATTAGAACCTCTTTACTTTTCAAAAAATGTTTAATCTTTTTTCAAATGTATTCTGAAATATTTAAGTGTGATTTATTTTTAAAAACAACATATAGTAGCTTAACCCAATGGAATAAGAATTCACGAAGTAAATGTACGGAAATCGTACCGTGCACCATTGTTGGCAATCAAGATCCTGGTCTTCGGTCTGAGCTCGACGCTGCTCCTGTTCTTGGAAAGGTCATGGAGAAAGTCATTAAGGTATTCTTCTCATAAGCCTATAGATGTTGGGTCATTAGCATTGAATGTTACTTGCCTCTAGTTAGGAGAGGGACAAGATATTTATAGGATTGCGTGTCACCCCTCATCTGGTATAGGGTGGATTGGATTGGGACACGTGTCCTGATGTGAACGGGATCCGTTCAATGGAGCACACATAAGAGCTCTTGGAGCTTGTTAGGGGGCTGGTATTTCTCCTCTAAGATCTTGTCTCAAGCCGAGTGACTTCGCGGGCCCTAGACGATCCTGGCAACATGTATATCCCCGGGTTCTCGGTTGATAGCTGAGGTTTTTAAACATTTAGAATTGATGTGATTAAGCAAATTATTTTAGGGGTGATAAGGTAAAATGTCCAAGACTTTAGGATCTCACATGCAATTCCCCCTTGCAATCTTTATAACTAATGATGAACTCATTACTTGAGAACACCTTCTAATTCCTTTTCTTCTACAACAATCATTCACCCAACTGCCATCTACCAATACCAGCCTAACTTGAGCCCACAGAAGCCTAAATCTTCTGAAAAGTGGAACCAGTTTTTTTTTTTTTTTTTTTTTTTTGATTTCCTGAAAACAGATCTAATAAAACACGAGGCATATGTACAAAATTCCGTGTTCCATGTAGAACCACTGCCCTACAGAAAAGAGGACAAGGGTTCTCCATTTGGGACAATATTGAACAAACCCAACAAAAGAAAACTAGAGAAAATTTTGAGAACGCCTATTCAACCTAACCTAAACTATCATGGAATGTCCTCCTCACACAGTTGTATTTAGGGTTGTCAAAAGCTTCCGCCACAAGGCAACACCTAGGTTTTCAAACATGATCTCACCGCCCTTCATGGAGATCTTCAGAGTAAACTCCTGTTCGAGAGAAGGTATCGTTTTCAAATGTACTGACACCGGAATACGGACCAGAAGAGAACATTGAAGATGTTCCATCTGAATCAAATGTGGTGGATGACTGTCTCAAGTTGGTTCTCGTGTTCGAAGTCAACGTGGAATCATGGTATTCTGTAACGCGTTGCACCATTTTGAGTGATTGCACAACTTCACCCATTGTTGGCCTTTGATTCGCCTCGGGGGCAACGCAGGCTGCTGCAATCGTGCAAACCCTTATGAAATCTTCCTTCGGGAACTTTCCTCCCAGCTTTGGGTCTGCAAGCTCTTCTAATCGATCTCTGTCTCGCAGAATTGGTCTTGCCTGTAAGTGAAAATGCACATGCATGTTAAACAGTTGAAAGCTTGAAGTAGCAACAAGGCTGACATCTATGCAACAGAAAATGTAGAAGTAAATTATGGTCACACTGACCCAAGTAACAAGGTTCTCCTGTCCACCAGGTTGTGACATATCCACAGGCCTCCTTCCAGTCAACAGCTCTAGGAGAACAACTCCATAACTGTAAACATCACTTTTCACCAGAAGGTGGCCAGTCATAGCATACTCGGGAGCTACATACCTACAAACAATCAAATCTCATCTTAAAGGGAATACAGGGGAGGGTAAATATTCTAGAAGAGCATGGACAGGAACTAACCCAAATGTTCCCATCACACGAGTAGACAAGTAATTTGCTCTGCCTTCAGGCGCTTGTTTGGCAAGGCCAAAATCAGCTACTTTGGCATGGAAGTTGTTCTCGAGCAATATATTCGACGCTTTAAAGTCCCTGTGGATGACACATGGCTGCGAGTCCTCATGTAGATATGCTAGTCCTCTCGCAGCATCAAGAGCAATCTTCATTCTAGTCTCCCAATCCAAAGGACAATTTACTCCAAGAGGACCTGAGCAAAAACAGAAACTAATTTACCAGGATTTCATGCTGCTTTTGGTTGTTACAAGTGGATCCAAAATGAAAGTAGAAACACAAAGGAAGTCCAATTACCATGAAGCCAGCCCTCCAAGCTTCCATTAGAAACAAGTTCATAACATAGCAGATTTTGTGAAGTGTCACGGCTGCTATAATAACCGACAAGTTTGACAAGATTACGGTGATGCAACCTGCTAAGCATCTCAACCTCAACAAGGAACTCCTTATCCCCTTGTTGCCCCCCATTCATAAGCCTTTTAATCGCTACAGCTGTTCCATCACTTAAAACCCCCTTGAAAACTCTGCCAAAACCACCTTCTCCTAGTATACTTGCAGGCTCAAAGTTATTTGTCGCTTTCTTAAGTTCTTCATAAGCAAAAAACCGGGTGCTACTCGGGTGAGGAAGTGATCCTCCATCCTGAACTGCATCTATAGATCTTGGCTTCTCCACAACTGGATGAACAGGGACAAGTTATAACTCGCCATCAATTGTGACCACAATTTCAAATCATGAATAGATAAACATTTCACACTAAATAAATGATCCCAAAACTATCCAACAATTTATTTATGTGCAGCAAAACATCTCACAATAAAATTCTTCAATGTAGCCAGAGTTTATTCTTCACAGGGTATTGCTGAAGCAGCATGAAACAGCTAGTAACAGACAAGCTCGTATATTTCCGAAAATTATTATGGCTTTTAAGGCAGCATTATGCCGTTTGTACATAGTCTTCCCTCAAAATTTGTGACAACTAACCAAAAGCTTATAACGAAAGGTTCCTAATCAAACATGGAAAAAGCAAGACCTAGAACCAATGTGAATGAGAACATATCACTAGCCACTATCCTTTTACGAGTTAGTAATACTGTCTTCTATTATTAGCTGGACATTAAGTTCCTTTCTTTCCAACATAAAACACACAGTACCTCTCCTTTCTGCAGCATGTCGAGAAAAAGTTCCCTCATTTTTCCTTATTTATACTGCCTAATAAGTGGTCTTCAAAGAATTACTACGTTAACTGAATAAAAAAAAAAGAATTATTATGTTAACAGAGTACAAAATAAGAAAATTTTGCACATACCGGTTTCCTTGGGAGGTGCCTCAGTCTTTTTGTCACGGAAGACACAACAAATTATAAGCACAGAAATAATGGCAATAGTCAGCATTCCAACAGAGACACAAAAGATGATAATAAAATTGTAGTGTCTGCTTTGCTTTGAATCATCAATAGACTTGGAAGCTGATGATTTCTGTGTTGGTGGATCTGTAGTCACTGATGCAGCAGTGGGGGCTGTGCACAAGGAGTAAAGAATGTCAGAATAAGTGTAAGACAAGCATTATTCAATAAACGCATTCATTTCTGGAGAGAGACGGAGAGGGAGAATGAGCATTTTGCAACAAACATTTAAAAATGGAGTACACAAATTGTAACAAAAAATGCATCAACAACGAGAGTGGTTCTAATCTATTGCAAGATATGGGAGAATCAGGAATAATAGATATTACATCATCCAAGATGGGTCCATAAAGTATGTAGCAGTTTACCTGGAGATGGTGCCGCAGGCTCAAACCAGGTAAGGTTCAGGAGTTTGTAATCACCTACTACAGTAGACTCAAAGTGAACCTTATGCATGGCAAGTGAAGAGTTTATTGCAGAAGCCTCACTAGCAGAGAAACCGATACCTCTGTGTGGAGTAATATCCATGGAAATATTTAATCTTGCTAAACTAAGTACATAAAAGTTTATCAGCTCAATCTGCGTGGCCACCAACCCAAGCTGCCGTGCCAAATCATCCAAAAATGTATTCCAATTTGGATTTTCTGAGACATTTAGGAGGAGTAGGTCCAGCTTAATGGGATATACACAATGGCAATCATGACTTCCTCGTTTCAATACCATGTTCTGCCTGCAACATTCTGGCATAGTAACAAAATAAGCATAAGTGCATTTACCATGGGCACAAGCAAAGCAGATACTTAAATTCCTAGTTCTGTAAGTATACACAACTCCAGTATGGTCAAAACCCAGTTAAGTTGGAGGAAAAAAAAAAATACACCTCAGTTAATAACTTTGACTAAATCAAGGTCTCTTCACATCTCGAGAACTTTCTTCAGTTTGTAACTCCCAAATTTCTATTAACAATATACTGCAATGTCTATTTTGACCTTATTCAATCGTTGGAAACCTCTCCATTCTACCATTTATTTTCTCAGGAAAGAAAAATACCCCTATATATCAAGAACAGGAGCTGTAAATATAAGGTGAGAGTGAAACTCCTCCCAAAATAAACAGCACCAAGGAATTAAAGTTTTACGCCAAACGAAAGACAGGACATCTACCAAAGAAGCATGTAAGTTACAGAACCCACCAGAAATATCAGGAGTTAGTGGTGGTTGAGCCAAACCAGCAGGGAATGCACCAGGTCCAGCCTGTGCCGGGGAAATATTAGCCAAGTCAGCACCAGCAGGGGGCACTGATGCCCGACTCTTCCTTAACAGTTTTGCTAAACGTGAACTCGCTGCTGGATGATGAGATATAATTAATGGACTGTACAAAGGAGCCCTAGCTGGTGCTACAAGTCTAGGCCTTTGATTTGTCAAATGATGCCATGGTACATAGGTAGGCGGAGGCATACCAGGAATAGCTGGAATGCCTTCATGTGTGTTGGTTGGAGATCCTGTGGGTGCCTCGAGAGGATTAATGGCTGAACGGGCATCAGTCACAGATGTGATACAACATAGAGCGAAACAAAGTCCCAACAGAGATGACCTGGCACCCATCCAAGCTCCTATGTTTTCACAAAACGATTCCATCAATCAAGAGAACAAATTAGGCTCAGAAAAGATGTTTTGGCATTTCTATCACAAGAAATCGTATTAATTAACTGAATTTCACTCAAGAATCTTCTTCAAACAGTCTAGTCTTAGATAAATCAACCGTCAATATAGTAATTCAATCACCGATCATGGAAACGAAACGGTTTTAGAATCATAGAATAAAGACCAAGAAACAAAAGCAGAACAAAGAACCAATAACTTAAAATTTATGATTAAAATCAACATTAGGTTTTACACGTCTTCCATATTTTCCACCAAAACGCATACCACCTAACAAACACGGAAGTAACCAACATTTCCCCAATCAGAAAGATATCAGAAGAACTAAAATAGAGCCAACCACTGCTGGAAGAAATCTAGACTAGGTAAAAAGGGTTTCAAACAAATTTGTTCATTCTCATGTCAATGATTACAGTAACTATAGACTTTAGTGCCTTTTGGGTACATATACTTGGTTAATCTCCAACACTAGCTATCTTTCCCCAGTTCAAGCAAGTAAGCATAACGTTAATACATTGGCAGCCTTAATAAGAACTGAACAGTACCCGCTCAAGTTCGTCGTTTCAAGGGAAATAATAAGCCAGAGTTCATTTCCTACCAAAAAAGAACACGCACTGAAAAAGAAATCAAAACTAGTCGTAGACCATAAGGACTGTAATCTACCTTTAGCATCCGAAGCAAGGAGCAGCGGCATCAGAGAAGCCAGTGATTTATCCTGAACAAATCAGATCTGCTAAATTCCAAAACAACCAACGGCAGAAATAACAGCTTAAACAGGAACGAACTAATCAGCGGAACCAAACTAGGAGGAAAACCCATCCACAACATCCGACGAAGGAGGATCCGATGGAGTCACCGGAAACTGAACTCGGAAGCAAAGAATCTGAGCCGTATCCGCCATTACCGCGTCCCCAATCGGCGGAGCCGAGACCGACGAAACTGAAACGGAAAAAACAGAGACGGCCCCGGCGTCCGGCGAACTTCCCGACTGTCGGTGAGTGGTCGTCGGTCAGTAGCTCGAGATTGTATCAACAGCTTCAGTCATGGAAGCTGTGAGGCTGCTTAGTAATTAGTATTGGAGAAGTTTCGGTTTTAGCAACTTTTTTATTTTATTTTATTTTTAATTTCTCCCATCATTTCATGTTTTCGAGGATTTTTTTCGAGTTTTTTTTCTTTTTCTTTATTGATGCTGGTGAGTACGCCGTTACGAAAAGGAGCGAAATTAACGGTATAAAAGACGTTATAAGTCGGCACTCAGGATTAACGTATCCGGTTTGGTAGTCCGTAGATAGTCAAAATTTGAGCCGTCCGATTCGACGTTGACAGCTTTTGACCCGTTGATGTCGGTGATTTCGCGGTCCAATTGACTAATTTACCACTCAAACTCTAGCATCGGGACAATTTCACCACTGAATTTAAAAGTAGACACGTAAAATTGGTTCAAACTAGAGGTGTAAACCGAATTGAGTTGTTTGTGAGTCAATTCAAGTTCGAGTCAAATGTTTGGTTCGAGTAACTATTCGAGTCGAGCTCGAACATGTTCCCGAACCTTACCAAGAAGGTGAGAAATTATAGTTCTTTTCTTCAATTAAAAGTAAAGAAACAGAATAAGTGTCTCATGAAAGGTTGTTGCGAGTACGAGACTCTGAGTGCGATGGAGAAGAAGCGGTAGTGCAAGTGAGTAATTGAGTTCTCTTCAAGCGACATGGACAACGCCACCAACACCACACCCGTCGATTGTTGTATACCACCAAACATAGCTCGTGTTTGCTCAAGCCGCAAGCGTTGGGCAAGCTCCACAACAATCCAAACGTGATTCAATGCAATTCATCGCGATTCCGGCATGTAGCGAGTCACATTTGTCCTTCGTCGCAATCCAAAACGCCATCTGTCGTAATGAAACATAGAAGCAGTTTTGCAACTTCGATCGAGTCCAATCGACAACCCCAAACCGTGATTCAACAAATTTGCACCGGGTGATATGAAGAGAACCCATATCTGCTTGAGACGGGCACAAAAAGGCTTACCTCCGTCCTCCGCCGCTTCAGGGTGAGTGAATCAGTTTGAGATGGACACCTTCCACCGCCAGTAAGTTAGATGTCACCATGTCGAGAAGGAGAGAGAAAAGAAAACCCCAGATTATTGTTGATGAACTTTTTATGGGTAAAATTCAATATTTCTTAAATCAATTTGCCACCCATTAGTTTTTGGATACTTCTCGAGCTGTCAAGCTAATGAGCCGAACATTTTACGAATCGAGCTCGAGACAACGTTTTTTAGCTTGAGAACTCGAACTCGAGCCAAGCTCCATGATTTCTTTCTTGTAAAAAATTATTCAAAATTTTTAAAGGGTGTTTAAAAAAATATTTAAAATGAAACTTGTGTTTTTTAATTCAATTGTGAATGTGATGTTTACGATAGGAAAAATTGAAACGAAAATGATGAAAATTTGATGAATCATGGAATGTTTTGTTTATAAATGTGGTGTAAATATATCCATGAAATTTCTTGTTGACGCATTCAAAATTAATTTTTTTTTAATAGAAAATGTTCATTTTATTAATGCATAACAAATATGTCAAAGATAAAGTAGCAACAACGAGACACCAATACATGACATACAAGAACAAGACCAGAATGACTATAAATACAAGATACTACACCTAACAGCAAGAACTAGCAAACCAAACTCACAGAAATGCCTAAAAAAGGCTAGATGACACTATAAGTATCGTGATGGATAAAAGATAGAGATGAAACCCGTCCCAACACCCTTGAATGCTCTTTGAGAGCAAAATAGTGTTTGCGCATCACAACAATGCGCTAGAAACAGATATGTCAACCAAACCTGCAAAGGAGTAACGTCAGGCATATAATTGACCAGTAACAACTAACAATAGATAATAAATCCTACGATAAAATAGGGTCCAGACCATAAATACAGAAAAAAATAAACGTAAAAGGGGCAACCCTCGCACCCAGCTGATAAGAAAGGCGAGCCATCATGGGTCGCCCGTAGGCTGGGAGTCCCCCAACCCAAACATGTTGTTTTCAACAACCGCCACCACAACACTGGACACACGTATCTTCTTCCTTGCCTGTCCTGCACCACCAACGCCCAGTCCAGGAACACAACTCTTCACCAGCTTCATCCCACGATGACTACTAGTACACTCCAACAAAGATGCCACCTCCCCAGAATCATACAAATGACCACTCACTGCTCGCCAAGTTATAACAACATACCCTACCTCAGTCGTAGGCCCTACATAAGGTGCAACTGGCACCAAAGCAGATGAAGCTTCCACTACTGGCTGAGCAACAAATTCTCACAACACCTCCTAGACCACTTGCTCCAGAGGCTCCTCCATTGCCGCCTCCATATCATCTGTGACTGGACTCACATGCGGCCGCCTTCGCAGACCTGCACCAAGAGATCAAACACCACGGAAGTGTAACCAATCACAAAACTGGGGTTTTGCCGCAACAACAATAATAATCAGGGAAAAGCGATCCTCACCATATGATTCACCATGCCAGATAGAAAACATAAATCCATCAACTCCTTATATCCCAAGAAAAAAAAAACAACGTTCCTCACCATCAGAATCAGCCTTCAAAACCTTTCGTAAAGGTTTTGTAATATCAATGTGCACACGAAGATGCAAGGATGGCCCGACATACTCCACCTCTTCAACCTTACCCAATTGCTGACCCAGGAAAAGAGTCATTAACTCAAAAAGCCACTCGAAAGGAACATCGAGAACATGAATCCAAAATGCAGCATGAGAAAAAAAAAAGGGACGACAAGCAATCACCTTTTCTCAACAACACCATGACAATCACATGATTGTTACAAATACGGACCTTGTCGGAGCACCAACTTTCCATGATCGAATGAGTCAGTTTCCACTAGAAAGACGTCAGAGGATGTCTGAGTCATTGCAGGCGCGCCCAGAAGCCCACCTCTCCCGCCAAATATGACGCAATGCTGACTCAAGATGGTTGGCTTGCAGCTCTCTCACGATCAAAATCCAAACGACAAGCGTCGACTAGAGCCGCGTTGTCGGCACCATGCTAGGCCGCATGCCATCGATTCTTCCACGAAGAGTTGGTGACTCTCCAAACCAGACCCTAGGGAATCCATCACACAATGTAGGGCGATAGACGGTTGAGATGCGAGCGAGAGGAAGAAAGTGAGGAGAGAGCGCAATCAATGAGAGAGACAACGACGCTGGTTTCTTGTGCGACACTCCATAACACGATGAGACTAAATAAAGGAGAAGCGCCCAGCTCTGCTAGTGTTTTTAAAGATTCTATGGTTTTCATCAAAATCAATCTTCCTTAGAAATTTTTGTTTACTCTTTTTCTTTTTCAATTTAAAATATTCATTTTTTCTTCTTAAAAGGGTAATTATAAAAAATAAAAAAACCATGAGGTTTACTATATTGTTCAATTCCCCCCCTATATTTTGAGAATCCTTTGTTTTCCCCCCTGAGGTTTGAGGAACTATACAAAAAACCCCCTGAAGTCTAACTTCCGTTAAGAATTCTGTTAAATTTTAAACTTAATGATGAAATTAAACCCCTAATCTTTAAACCCTAACAATTATACCCTAACATTTTTACCCCTTACAATTTTACCATCTTCCTATCTTTCTTAGACCTCTCTCTCTTCCTCCTCCTCTCTCCTGAATCAGAATCATAATCCAAATCTAATTCATCTTCATCCTTCTTCCTCGAAGACTTAGCTTTGCTCAGAAACTTTTTCCCAAATCTTGCAGTGATAATCCTCTCAATTCCAGAATCGATACTTGAATCCAAACTCTGATTCATCTTTAGAGTTGACACTTTTTCCCAGATCTTGTTCAGCTCGCTGAGAACCGCAGCCTAGATCGCATACTGATCTTTCTCCTTGATATCTTCCTTCAAGCTCAGGAAATTCTAACAATGGAAAGTCAGATGGTCGACGCGACCAAACTTCTTGCAGGTGTCGCGAGCCTCGTTGGTGTTGAAGGACAAGGTGATCTTGGCGAGAGCGAGGAGGCCCTAAAAATTGGCGTAGGCATTGTCAGCATCTGGCTCGGTGTTCTGGGTTGAGCCTTTTGCGTCATCCTTGTTCAGTGCGTAAGGATCGTAGCCGACCACGCTCTGCCAGATTCCGTGTGTCTATAGGGCGATGCTATTGTGGATGATGATTGTGCAATATTCATATATTTTTATCTCCATATACATGCTTTTATTGAAGTTTGTTAGTACTTAGTGTGGGTGTAAGTGTATTTTTGTAGGTATTTCATGTTATGGGCAAAAGAGAGAAATTTGGCGGAAAAGTATAAGGAAAAGCGAAGCTGGGGACGCAAATGCAAACATAGGAAAACATCGAGGAGAAATAAGAAGAATAGACCTCAGGCGAAGGTCAGGCGACCGGGCGCACAAACTAGGCGATCGCCTGACCTAAGAATGCGAAAAGAGACAAGGATTCAGGCGACACGCGGGCGACTGTACGCACACTCTAGGCGATCGCCTGACCCCATGATCAAAAACTGGCAGGTGCCCAGGCAACGCGGAGGCGACCGAAGTACATAGAGTAGGCGATCGCCTGACATTTTACCCAAAAGTGACAGGAGACCAGGCGACCACCAGGCGACAGAATGCACAAGCCAGGCGATCGCCTGGCACGCCGACCCAGAATGTCACCACCGCCCACCGTGATACCCTTTGCCGGAATGGGATTACTGTGCGGAAGCGTCTCATCTTACGGCGGCTGGTGAACTAGCGGAACTCCATTCGTCATCCTC
>JBBYHH010467914.1:0-11317 GCA_038382905.1 Daphne laureola
AAGTATCAATAATTAGTACTACAATTTATGTCACTTCAACCTTCTACCCTCGAAAAATCTGACCTTGGTGCATCAATTGAAATCAACAACTCCTGGATAAAGGCTAAAAGATTTGCAAATAGGAACATTTGTCCTGAGCACTGTGCACTTGATATTTGTAGAGATCTTGAGTTCGAATATCTGGTATCCCTAATCTCTTATGCTCTTTATATATATATAAAAAAAAAACAGGAACAAAGATGAGAGAGTACATCTAATTGGGTTTTTTTGTGGAGGAGAGGGAGAGAATTTAAAATATTATGTTGATTCACTAAATTCATGATCCAGTTTTGTTATTTGATAATCCACTCTACTAATTTGATGATCGGTTGTGTCTATTTGATTATCACTTTAAATTATTGATCTGGTAGTGAAAAGTATTGATGCATTGTATGAAATTCATGATCCGCCGTAAGAAATTGGAATTAACGTTGCAATTCAGTGAATTGTAAAAAGAAAATATGTCAAAGCCATCAGACTTTGGAAAAATTATCAACATATATGAAATACTTCATCTGTACTCTAAAAGATGCATCATTTCCATTTTAGGTTATCCTTTAAAGATTATCTCATTTCTTATTATGATAAAATTTATTCTATGAAAATACCTAATTACCCTTAAATATTAGTGGAGTCATCTTCTTTTCACTTTCACTAAGGATATGTTTGTGATTTCCATAACCTAACTCTCACTTTCTTAATTTTTGTGCAAAAGTAAATGGTACATCTTTTAGAATGCGGAGAGAGTATGATTTTCTTTTTCTTCGTCTTATATTTTTTTTTCTATTGAACTAATTATTTATAATTTTACGGAATAAAAAGATATACATTAAAAAGAAAATGAATAAAATGGAATGACATAAGTATAAATAAATAAGTTAAAAACTATACTAACCTCGACCATAAAAATGACTCCTAGAAAAAGACTTGATGCTTGAACAGTCTTTAATAGGAAGGATGTGCAGAATTAATTCTCTAACTTTCATCGTTCTAACAATGGAGTTCTATATGTTTCTATAATAACGTTTAAGTCCTAAATCTTTTAAAATTAAAATCTCAATCCTAGAACTTACGTTAATTTAATAATAAAGTCCTAAAGTTTCATTGATTTAATGTTTAAGTGCTAATCTTTTATCGAAATAACATTATAGTCCTAAAAGAAATATTCCATCATCCTTAGTTTTTGCTAAATCTTTCAACTATTACCACTGCAACCCCAAAATTTTCAAAATAATATTTTCTCTCCAGAAAATAGCTTTGGTTCCATCATCTATTTATCATCTGTTCATGTTCTTAGATATTGCCTTATTTATTTTCCTAATTTCCATTTAGTATCAAAGTTAGATTGTCCAAAATGGAAAGTTTTGAAAAGTAATAGACCTAAAAGTTAACTTATTTTTTAAAACCCGGTCGCCTAAAAAACCAACCTAGAAAATTTTAGGACCATTTTATTAGATTTTTCATCTTAGGACTCGTCTGTTAAAAATAAAATTTTAGCCTCATTTGTGAAAACCCACGAAATTTTAGGACTCAATTGTGAGAGTCATAAGATAGAGGGCTCCCTTGGTAAAACACGCAAACATATAGGACCATTTTTATATGTATCCTAGAGGTACTCCAAGCACTGCATAGTGTTCAGGTTTATGATCCTTGGGCACCAAGATGTTTGCAAATTCCAAAAATTAGACAAGGAGAATGTCCCCATCATGCAATCCAAGTCCATCATCATCAGCAACACGTTAATCCCAATTACGTTAGGGTCAGTGGCATCAAGATTATAGTCATAATTAATTATTAAAAATTAGTTAATACTATAAATTCACACAGAAGCATAATGATAAAGTTTTACGTTGGATGGCCTTAAGGTTGCAATCCAAGTCCATGACAGTAGTATATCAACAAAACCATGATATCTTTACATCAAATCTTGCTTCTCATTCTCACCAACTTGGCTAGTGTCTCTTGAGCAGCTAGTGTGAGTGCATGGTTATGTCCTAGCATCACTGTCCTTATACTGATGCAAGTCCTGCACAGCTCTTCCCCGCTATCGAAATGCCCGCCTCTCAGCAGCAGCTTCGCCCTCGTCTCCAGCAATGTCGCCTTCAACAGTGTCACATCCTGCCACACATACTCATCCACTCTCTGGCTCCCTTGCACTTTCTTCCAGCACAGAGAACCATGGCACCAGTCCTGCACCTGCGACACGAACGACTTCTCCACCTCCTCCAGGACATTGGTGCACACTTTGAGCAGCTCTAGCGCTGAGTTGCACCGCGAGAAGGTCATGAAAGCTGTGATTGCTAGAGGCATAGCTGTCTTTTTTATGTATAACACTATGTCTATCGCCTTCATTTGGACAATCGGTGGCTCGGACTTGAAACCGAATACTAAGAATGCTGAAGCCCATATGTGATCCAGGTTGGTTGATGGGTTCCCTACTTTCCTCATGCCTTGAACCGTCGCTTTCACTGCAGATAAACACTCTGCCCTCTTTCCGAATGTCTGTACGATCGGGTGGAACTGAATCCAACACCCTGATTGCCTGTTTGCCCTTCTTGCCAGTCCCAATCTCACCAGCTGCAGAGCTGAATCTTCTTCACTTGGTGATGTCAAACCACATCCTTGACAGCACCCGATCGCTGCGAAGCTCAAGCGCTTGGACCATCTCTTCAACCGGCTTACAGGCACTGGCATGTTGCTAGCTGCACGAGCAAGTAGATTGGCTGAGACGGGTGCTGGGGCGAACCAAGCGCCAACCAGCAGCATTCTTGAGGAAAGGTTGCTCCTTTTAGCGTTGATCTGCTGCAGCATGACGAAGCAGAAAGATAGAAGCTTTACCAAGAATGGATTGTTTTTGCAGTACTGCTGATCACTGATGTTCATGTATTGAAAAGTGGAACCATCTTGATCAAGCGAGACCTCGGTTACAGCTTCATACAATGCAGATGGAGTGATACTGAGCTCAGAAAGTAAAGACCCAACAACCCACAGACCAAAGCTCAACCTCCCTAACTTCTCATCGAACTTTTTCAGTATCTCCATCTCTTCTCCCGGGTAATCCTTCTTCCTCCGGCCTCTAACTAAGATCATCCCATCGGGCAAAGGTAACGGAGTAAGCTGAAACATGTCATAGTTGTCAACTTTAGATAATCTTGTGGTGATGATAATGTGTGACCCTCCAGTGCACCTTGGGATCAAGTCATGAAGATCCTTCCCCTCCCACCACTCCCTCTCACTCTCAAGGCTGTCAATGATCAACAGGTAAGGCATGTCCCGGAAAAGCTCTCTCTTTACCCGCTTGAACGCTTCGACCTCTTGCTCCTCGAAGCTCTTGATCCTTCCCCTTTCCTTCTCCTTCTCAGCACTCACATCCAAACCAAGATTAACAGACAGATTGAGCAGATTCTGGCGGAAGTAACGAGCCTCCCCTCCAACCCACAGAACCATCTTGTATCTCTGCCGGTGCCTGTAAGCGAATTCAAGAGCTAGCTCAGTCTTCCCCATGCCAGGAGCCCCATTTACACAGATCACACTTAAACTCTTAAACTTCCCACTTTTCGATTTCTTGTTTTTCGACCGCTTTATCGAGTTCCTTCCCAAATCCAAATCAATGAACCTCCCACCTCCTCTGGTATCACTTTCTTCATCAGCAAGGCCATCATCAGCACTTGTTTCTTGATCCAGAGACTCACCACCAAACAATGCCTTGTCAATCTCTGAAATCTCTTTCTCCCTTCCAACAAACAACCTGTTTCTAGGAAATGGAAGCTCTTCAAACACCTCTGATCCATTACCAATGTCTTGTTGAGCCAAGCTTTTTCTACCCAACTTTGCTCTCAAGATCCCCACAACCTTGTTAACGCAGCTTCTCCAGTTTCCATCAAAAGCTTCCAACTTGAACTCATGGTGACATTTCAGCAAACCCTCAATCGCTTCCTTACACTCTTTATCAATGGAGCTGTTACAGTTAAGAAATGTGGAAACCTCAGTTGGCCCCATGTTGAAGAACAAAGGTACCAGATTTCTCTTCTGGGAGAAGAACCGAATCTCCTCTAAACAGAAAGAGTTGATGAAGGTGTCTCTGGTGAGCACCACGATTCCATATGTTACAGCGCAGATGACCCTGTCGGCGATCTCATGGCTCTGAGAATCGGAGTATTTGGCTCTGTCGGCGGCGAAACAGGCAATGCCTTGAACCTCCAGCTCCGACTTGACCCACTTGCAGAACCGGGCCAAGTTTGGTTCTTTTTTAGTTTGGAAGCCGATGAAGACGTCGCAGCTCCGGAGCTTGGCGGTGGCCGGAGGAGGAGCCGGAGAAACGGGGGCTTTTGTGAAGGAAATCCGGGGAACTGGGAACGAAAATGATACTCTTGGAGGAGGATCTAAAAACTTCAACTTTGTGGGGTCGTCGGAGTAGGAGCTGCTCGGGATGTCATCGGAGTCGGTGGCGGCTCTAGGGGAAATGTAAGGTGATTGGAGGGCGGAGACGAAGGCGGAGGACGGCGGAGATGGAGATGGAGACGGAGACAAGTTTCCGGCGGAGGAGACGGCGGAGGTGGAGGTTTTAATGGTGAGAGTAGTGATGAGAGGAGATGGGTCTTGTTGGCTCATACTGTTTCAGTAATCAAAGTTCTGGGAAAAAAATTCTCATCTTTGAACCAAAGTCACCAACTTTGAGTATGAAATGAAACGGTGTTTCTGGAAAAATCTCATCTTTGAACCGAAGTCACCAACTTTGAGTATGAAATGAAATGGTGTTTCTAGAAAAAGTCTCATCTTTAAACCAAAATCTCATATTTTGCTGGTTATGACAGAGCAGCAGTAATGAAATGGTGTTTCTGGAAAAATCTCATCTTTGAATCAAAGTCACTGACTTTGAGTATGAAATGAAATGGGGTTCCTGGAAAAATCTCATCTTTTGCTGGTTATGACAGCAGCAGTAATGGAAGATGAAGATGAATGGAACAGTAAGCTGAAAATGTGCATGTGAGTTACTATCTCATTGCTCAGTCTTTGGTGGGCCTCTTCTTTTCTTCTTCTTCTTCTTCTTCTTCTTCTGATTCTGAATTTGTGATTATCAAAAAGATGGAACCTTGATCATTAATCCTAATTAACAGTAATATTAATAGTATCTAAAAGTTTCTTTTTTAGATGAAATGAAAGAATGAAGAAGAAGAGGTTTTTTTTTTTGCTTAGTTTTGCTGGAATAGATGATTAACAGAGTGGTTATCTTTCTGTATTACAGCCAGGAGAGGGAATCTAATTCTAAATTTTGTTAATTGCCAATTTGTGGCTGGATCTACAGAGGAGACTATTCATTTTTTTGATATACTCATTTTTAAAAAGTTTTAAGTATTTTTTTTATCTAACAGTTTTTTCATCTCATTTTTCAAAATGGAGAAAGGAAAAAAAATGGTCTTTTCCAAATTTGGAACATTCTTCAAATTTTGGAGAGCTCTGAAATTCACTTTTTGTAAATCTCTCTTCTTTTTCTTCTCCCTAAACTACTTCTTATTGGTTTAAATATCCTTTTTCTCTCCCCTCTCTAAATATTTTATTAATTATTAATCAAAAATATTTAATATTTTATTATTATAATAAATACATGATTTTTTAAAATAAAAAAACTATTAGAATTAAAATAATATTATTTTAAAGAATATAACTTTTATCTCTCTATTTAAAAAAAAAAAAAAATTAGAAAAGCTATTGAAGAGCATTTTAACTTAAAAAACTGGGCACAAGTAGATCAGGTAATAAATAAAAGGCATAAAAAGGAGGTGCAGAGTGTATGTAATGCCAATGGTCAAGTGATCCATGATTCACCCATTAATTTTGGTGACTTGTTTAATGGGGATTGTCTTGGATTAAGTACTTCAGGACATTTCTTTTTGTTTTATCTGTTGAAGGTACATAACTTTTAACTTCTCCAATAATATTCTCCAAGAGAAGGTAATCATATACTACTCTCAGTTCTATTTTTACTGCAACACCTTTTTTTTACAACAAAGTTAGAATGTGCTTTTTTGTTTGGGGCATATATTGTGCTTCGATTTTAATTTTATTTACGGACATATCATTTCTTTTCTTTTTTTTCTTTGAAAAATTATAAATAATTAGTTTAAAGGAAAGGAAAAAAATAAGATGAAGAAAAAGAAATTCATATATAATATGTTTTGATACTTTTTTTAGAATCCGTTTTAGGTTTTTTTACTGTTAATTTGATTTTTATTTTTTTTAAATGCATCCTCAAAATAGAACTGAAAAAATAGAAGGCCCAGCTTAGTCTCCAAGGAGGGGCTATAGCTGAAACCGAATAGTGAGTACTGAGGGAAAGGAAGAACAAGAAAAGGGAAGAAAAAACGAAGCTACATGTGGGATTAACAATAGTTCTCTATAGCTTTAAGAGGGTTTAAAACCCACTCAAGTGAAAGAAGCATTCGAACACTTGTTTGTGATCCACGGAAAAGTGAGAAGCTGAATATTTATTAATGTAGAGGGGCCTTTATGAGAAGTTGGGTTGAAAATGATTGAATTTCTCCTTGTCCAAAGAGCTCACGTTGTGATATACCGAATTGTCTACCAAACCTTGCTTTGGGAACTCGAAAGGAAGTTGTAAGAATTGTTCTAAACTAAAAGATCATCCCACCTGATTGCAAAAAAGGATCCCATTTGGCATTACTGGAAAATTTTGGGCCAAATGGAGAAAGCGGTTGTGCATGATGAGATAACATGAGCTGTTTGCTCACAATTACAATTGCACGATGAGCATCTGAGGTTGTCTAGCTTTACCCCTCTCGCCTAGGCAATTGGACTTTTGATAGGAGGCAGTCCTAGATGGCACGCCAGACGAAGATGTTTATCTTGATGGGGATTCATGAGTTCCACAATGTTGGGAGGATGTTGAGTTGAGGTTTGATAAACACCGCTTGTACATTCTTAGTGAGGGAAGAGATTGTGAAAGTTTCAGAACTGTTCTAGCACCATCTTCATGTGTCCGAGCGATCTGCACACATAAGAAAACGTTCCAACAAAGTGGATAATTTTGTTAGTTCAGATAAGGACCTACCCCTTGGGTAACTTCGCCAATGCCAAACCCACCTCCAAACTCCCTCTCTCCACTCACCCTTTTCTGATATTAGGTTATTGTTCATTTGAATTAATTAATAAATTAATACTGGGAGCATGAAATGCATAATAATGATAATGATTTTTCACTACGAGGATCATGAATTACAAGAGTTATGAAACTGTTGTTGTGGGATCATTATTTTTTAACTGTAGAATCATTAAATTCCTCTAATGGATCACCAATTTCGCTTTAGGATCATGGATTTAAAAAAATTCATATTGCTGGATCGCGTATGTCCTACAGTGGATCATCAGATTAGTGCAACAGATAATCAATATGCTACAAACAGAACATAAATAAAACCTATGGGCTGAAGTGAAAGAGGAAAAAGCTTAGTAGCTTAATAGGAAAAAAAAAACATGAAATGGTGTAATTTTGTTTAAGTAATGAAACAATAATGACTAATAAAAAGTTCATCCAGATCTGGGATAAAATTGGATCTCAAAACAGAACTTTAGACTTTCCTGTTGATCGACAAGGAAGGGTTGGGTCAAACTAGCCCATCACCACCGCGCACCTCGCCGACCGACCGCTCAATCGCCACCATGCCGTCGTCAGCTTTTCGATAAGTGCCACCATGCAGAGTCCGGTTGGAGATGGAGAAGAGGATGGTGAAGGAGAACAAGAAGAAGAATGACGAGGAGCATCTTCGATCCAACCCACCGCCATGTCACACCTCGTCGGCCACTCGTCACCACACCGCCGTTAGCTTTCGATGCATCACGAAGAGTCCGGTTGGAGAAGATGATGGTGAAAGAGAACGAGAAAGATGAATGATCCAACATACAACATGTAGTTTTGATGAATGGCAAATATTGTAATTTATATCAAATATTAAGCTCTTAGGAAGCGCTAAGCGCATTGTAAAACTTCTCTTTTTTGTAAGACGTACCTAAATATTTACAATTTTTCCTTATTAAGTAAACATTTTTAAATAAGTTTACTCATTTATCCCTTCAATTATCTTTTTTATTTTATTTTGTTATTATCTGATTGATCCACTACCTTCACTTACTCCACTCACTAATCTCCTCTTTTATTGTTTATTAACTGATTTGACATCATTAACCTTACTCACAATCAATCTATCTCTAAAGGATAAATTTTTTACAACTTTCTACCATCTTAGTTTCCGCGTCATATCAATACGTTGCAAAAATTAACGGATAGATGAAGTATTATTTAGATTTATTTTCATTTTCATTTAAAACTTTAGATCTATGTAAAACTATGTAAAATTGATGGAAAAATAAAGTGAAATTTGTTAATAGTTGTATCTATGTTTTTTTTTCATTTTTAGAAGGAATGATTATTCATTTAATGACGAACAATCGGAGACTGGATGAAAAACCTAAGCAGGGATATATCCCTGACAATTACCAGTCTTCTTAGCAGATAGCGAGCAATAATCCACCTAAACTCTCACCAGCTTAAAGTCAATGAAAGATAAACTTCTGAACAAGAAAATCTACCAACTCATAAGCTTAAGGCTAATGGGGAATTAAGTTCCAAACATGACAAAATACAAAGGACAATAATAAAAGAAAACAGGTTTACCAGACAGAAAAAGATAACATAATCCTTTCAAAATGCGTTATGGCTTAATACAAGGATCCATCCGCAACATTCGCAAGACCGCTCAAGACATCCACCCTCCTCCACTGTAGCCATGCAATGCAATGCGTGCCCGAAAGAGTCTATTCCCTGCAAGAAAACCCGAAAAACACAAGCATGCGAAAGACCACACATGCACAGACCACATCACAAACCGGCAAAGTATCTTCATCCACTGATCATCCCAAGTCTTTAACATAGTACGAATGATTGGATCGGACTTTACACCCCAACCATCGACGACCATAAGGCTCATGGAGCCAGACAAGAAGCATTGTCACTCTTTGTCGGTTTCTGCGTCTCTTCTTGCAGAGCATCGTTTCAAGCCCCACCACCACCATGACAGTCACTATACCATACCAGGACACTAACTAGATAAGTCGCACCACTAGAAAAAACTCAACAAAACCATCATCCCAATTCATCAATTCCTCTTTATTGATATGCAATTTTAGCATTACCCTGACCAAGACTACATCTAAACCCACAACCTATAGGTCCGGTCACGCAAAACCTAACCGTCCCCATACAAAATAGCCTGTCGAAACCACCATCCGAACTCAAGAATTTTCAGGCCAATCACCGCCTCCTCCCTGACCGAAGACAACCACCGGCGCCGCCAGTTAACCCATCACCGTTAGGGCCACTTCTCCAACTAGAACCAGGAGAAGAAGGCCCAGAGGCGGATCAGCATGATCACTTGCCTAGCTCCCGTTGGGCAAGAAATTTATTCAAATACATATACTCTCTCCGTTCTTATTTAATTGTTACGTTTGGTTTTTAAATTTTTGTTTGACTCATTTTTTTATTAGAAAAAAATTACTTAAAAAAATTAAAAAATGTGTTTTTTATAAACTAGACACATTGATTTATTTTATGTATGTAAATTACTTCACTTTATATACTAAAATGTTAAAGAAAATAAGTACTCCCTCAGTGAGTATTACTTTTTGAGATATTCCTGAAAAATTGCTACATTTCTTTTTCTTTTTTTAGAAATTTTAATTGAATTGTTTTACTCAAATACCTATAATATTCTAATATCTATTACTCAAGTTTTTTAGCAAAATTATTTTCGAAAGGGGAGGGTACTAATGATGGGGGTATTTTTTATCAAAATCTTTTCTTCTCCCTATTTTTTAATTTGAGTGCCAAAAGAAATATATCATTTATTTAGAGATTTTTTAATGAATTCTTTCTAATATAAATTTGATTCTCTCAGAATATTATAAAAAAAAATCCGAATCAATTTTTCGCAGACAGAGGAAGTATTATTAATCGATTCGCTCACCTAACTTTTTTACTCTAGCTCCGCCACTGAGAAGGCCGGTTGCATCTCCTATTGCACCACACCAAAAAGCACGGCCCGACGCCAGCACCACCATGTGAGGCCGATCGACAAACGTGATCCGGCCCGTGAAGCGAAATCCAGCCGGATAGAAGTGCCATAAGCGTTGATAGCGTCTGGGTGAGCACGGCTAACACGGGCCACTTTGAGGCAAATCCGTAGCAGACTCCAAAAGCCCGAGCACGCTGCCAAGAGAGCAGAGGACACAATCGACGCCACAAACTTGACGATGGCGGCGCTGGAGTCGAACCTTAGCGAGCATCGCGTTTTATTTTTGCAGGATTAATGAATATTGTTATTAATGTTTTTTGAATGGTAGTAAGTTTATTAATATACTAAAAATACAAAAACAAAACAAAAAACAAAAAACAAAACATAACACACACTCCTCACAGTTGTACCTATGTTGAATTCATTCCAAACAAATTATGGGAAAAGTTTTAGAAATAGTTTGAATGTCTTAAAAGGTATAGTGAAAAGGGTAAGAGATAAAATTAGGCTTAGAATTTAAGTTTGAAATGTTTGAAAAACCGTTAGAGGTGAAAAGATGGAAACAAAACATGATAAATGGGAATAACCAAAATCGGTGCTGTGTTGTAGGCATTGGAATTTGGAAGAGAATCTAAACCTGCTTGCTGGAAGTGGAGCATTCAAACAACATTCAAATTACAATAATAAACAAACAAAATACTTCATTATCTATGGGTTTGTGTCAATTTCTTTACTCAAATAATTACACTATTTAATTTTAATGTTTCAAAATTTAATATTTATAAATTTTTATAAAAATAAATAATATAAAAAAATCAAAAAATTATATTTATAACAATTATATTATAAATTATGATATATAAATATATAATAATTTTAGATATCTAAATATATGTGAAAATAATAATATTAAATACGGTTTTTAATTATTGAGAGTATCTATCAAGTGGTGGTGATGTGGTATACCACAACACAACAAGGTTCTTCTATCAGAGTGAGGATCCTCTCCTTCATTTCTCTCTTCCACACAATTCTTCACCGTTAAAAAATTATTATATATATATTTTATTTAATTTTTATCTTGCTACTTACTTAATTGGCGTCTCCATTTTTTTTTTTTTTTTTTTTTTTGATAAAACACAATCTCTAGCATTTTACGCTACAAAAATGTTTTACTTGTGAAAATAAATTTT
>JBBYHH010468136.1:0-11316 GCA_038382905.1 Daphne laureola
GAGAAAAACATTCCACAAACATTCTAGTCTTAAATCTCTTCTTTGCTTTGTCTTACCTTCAACATTGTGGTATCAGAGCTTGGTTGTTTCTACTAGAATGGCAGGAAACGTTAACTTCAGCAGCATCTCACAAACTCATATCCCTGTGTTCAAAGGAGAGTCCTTTGATTTCTGGTGCATCAAGATGAAAACCTTGTTTATGTTTCAAGATCTCTGGGATACTGTCAACAATGGTGTTCCAGCAGGAGGAGATGATGTTGTTGCCAACAAAGAAGAACAAAAAAAAAAGATGGAAATGCTTTATATTTCATTCAACAAGGATTGGATGATTCAATTTTCTCTCGAATTGCAGAATCTACATCAGCAAAACAAGCCTGAGATACATTAAAACGAGAGTTCAAAGGCTCAACAAAGGTCATAGCAGTAAAATTACAGAATCTATGGAAAAAATATGAGTTCTCAAGCATGAAGAACAATGAATCAGTGTTGGCTTATCTTGCAAGAATGTCTGATATGGTCACTAAGATAAAAAGCTATGGAGATGTAATAGAAGAACAGACTGTTGTCACAAAGATTTTAAGAAGCATGCCACGTAAGTTTGATCATGTAGTCACAGCCATAGAAGAATCTAAGGATCTTGCAACACTGACCTTTGATGAATTAATGGGATCCCTCCAAGTGCATGAAGAAAGAATCTCAAGGAATGCAGGAAAAGTACTAGAAAGTGCCTTCCAGATACAAGAAGAAACTCAAGCCTTCTATTTTAATAGAAACAATTTCAATAGAGGCCGAGGAAGGAGTCCATTTAGAGGTAGAGGCAGAGGCAGATCAGGTGGAAGAACAGTTTCTTGCTCATACTGCAAGAAAACTGGTCATCAAGAAGATGACTATTGGAATAAGCAACAATGCACCTACTGAAAAAAGAAAGGTCACAAAGAAGAGGATTGTTGGAGCAAGTCAGGAGAATCAAGGTTCGTGGAAGAAGAGCCACAACAAGAAGATTACTTATTCATGACATTCATGAATAAAGATCAAGAGTCAGAAGTATGGTATCTTGACAGTGGTTGTTCAAATCATCTCAAAGGAAAATTTAAGAATATAGATGAATCTCATAAATCTCAAGTAAGGTTGGTTGACAATAAGAAGATAAGTATAGAAGGAAGATGTGAAGTAGCAGTCTTCTACGGAGGAAAGGAACAATAAAAGCAGTTGACTATGCTCTAGGTTTAACATATAACATGATCAATATTGGACAGTTGGTGAGAGAAGGTTTCTCTGTAAATTTTCAGAATTCAACATTTCAAGTTCGAGATAAGCAAGGGGAGATGCATGGTCTTACAAGAAACAATGACTGAGAATCAAATGTTCCCAGTAATTTTGGGGTCACAACAATAGATCTTCATGAGCAAGCAGGAACAATCCTCCAAAATATGGCATCATAGGTATGGACATTTAAAATTCAGATCTTTACAACTTCTTGCCAATAAAAACATGGTGAATGGATTACCAAGTATTAAAAATGAAGAAGAGGTGTGTGAAGGCTGTGTATATGGGAAACAGACAAGGAGGTCCTTTCCTGTTAACCAAGCAAGAGGAGCAGAAGAAAATTTGGAACTTATTCATGTTGATCTATGTGGTCCTATGAGAACAACATCACATGGAGGCAGTAAGTATCTATTTCTACTTATAGATGATTTTTCCAGAATGTGTTGGGGATATTTTTTAAGACAGGAATCAAATGCCTTTGAAAAATTTAAAAAATTCAAAGCATGGACAGAAAGAGAGACTGGTCTAAAGCTGAAGGAACCGAGGACAGAGAGAGGAGAAGAGTTTACATCTAATGAATTCAACTCCTACTGTGAGAGTTAAGGAATAAAGAGGTAACTTACTGCCCTATATACAACAGAACAAAACGGTGTAGTGGAAAGGAAGAATAGGACAAGTGTAGAGATGGTTAGAGCTATGATGAAAGCAAGAGGTCTTGAAGATGAGTACTGGGCTGAAGCAGTTGCTACAACAATCTACCTGATCAACATCTCACCAACAAGACACTCTTTGAGGTATGACACAAGTACAAGCCATATGTTTCTCATTTAAAGGTATTTGGGTGTGTATGTTATGTTCTAACTACAGGTGCAAAACATAAGTTAGAACAGAAAAGCAATAAGTACTTGTTTGTTGGATATTGCACAAAATCAAAGGCTTACAGAATCATGGATCCTGAAAGTAAAAGGCTAATTGTCAGCATAGATGTGAAGGTTGATGAGAATAAAAGATGGAACACTGAAACTGGTGATTGGAAGGAATACTGGTTGGAAGAAACACCAATAGAAGCTCGGGAGCAACAACATATTGTTCAAAATGCTGAAGCAGACCTGAGTTGGAAGAGAGGAGATCAAGTTGGAGTTATGCAGAACAAGAGAACAACTAGCAGACATCTTCACTAAAGCTTTATCAGCAGGAAGATTTGAACTACTAAGAGAGGAACTTCAAGTTACCAACCTCATATCAAAGAGGAGTGTTGAAAGAGATGATCCGAGGGCTGAGGAATAGAGACTTGCGCAGCAAGCCAAGCAGTAGCTAGTCCTAGTAGGAGTAGTATTATCTATCCTAGTCTAATTAGGTCGTTGTTATAGAAGTAAATTAAAGTTAGGAGTTCAATTACTAGTAGATCAAGGATTGTAAAACCTATATAAAGACCTCAAGACTAATCAATAAAGATAGAGAAAAACATTCAACAAACATTCTACTCTTAAATCTCTTCTATGCTTTGTCTTACCTTCGGCGCTTCAAAGACATAAATTACATGCAATCTTTGGCACCGCACCTCTAGGCGACATTGATCTTGATGATCAAGGATGGTTTGTTCGCGACGCCTGGCAATGTTGATGGAGAACTTCAGATGTGATTGCAATGTTTTGGTGCAAAAAGATGATGTTGATGACAGTGGAATATTAGAGAAAAGATTTGAATCCTTTGGGCATGTTAATCTCTAATCCCATGGACTTTAGATTTTTTTAAAGAAAATCAAATACTAAATGATCCATAATAGGAGCACAAGAACTTGAACAACAGTAGAAACAAATAGTTGTGAAATCCGGTCAAAACGACAATAGTAGTAAAATAGTTCAATTTGGATTTTTACTGCAATATTTATGTTCAACGTAGATTGTGAATTTTGGAAAAATAAGATGTGAAGACGAGCAATTTTCTAGCTAAAGCGCGTTGAACGATGAGGAGAAGGGCATAAATGGAATGTAGGAGACAATTTACAACTTTTATTGCTCTTCATTGAGAAGGAAACAATGACATTTGTGGAATGGTTGTCCTTAGGTGTAGTTCTCAAAATCCAACAACAGAGAACTTTAAAAAATACTCCATATAATTTGATTCTCTCATAATATTAAAAAAAAAATGCACTAATTTTTTAGTGATGGAAGGAGAAATAAAAAAAAAAAAAAAAAACCTCTTTTAAAGTTAGAAGTTTTAGCCGTATCGAATCTGCTAAGTTTTGAAAAGAAAAGATTAATTTATCATGATCATTAGTAACATGACACAATTTGATGCCAGCTTTCGCTAGGATCATGTCTATTTATAATGGACAGAGAAGAGAAACCAATAAATTTTCACACAAAGTTTTTGCAAAAAAGGATACCATGATCCGTGCATATATGAGAAGAAGCACTCAATCCAAGTTGATCATTACCATAGCTTATGTGCTATTAGTAACTCTTCTCTTTAACCGTGAGTTATCATTTTATAGCTTCTATAAATTATATGCAGTCATAATAGAGATGTTTTTCAACTTTACCTTTTACTTTTTCAGCTACATAGCTAGCAACTTAAAAATTAACAGTGTTATCCCATCTGAGTTAAGCTTTTCTGTAGTTAATGCGGAGAGGAGTGCTGATGTGGTGCAATCTCTTACCACTCAAAATCACAAGAGCTGATTTATGAGGGTGTTATGGCAATCATCCACATACATTGTTAGGGAGGGACAGTTTTAGGGAGACACGGATAACGCTGGTGTATAGGATTCCTAATTTTGAGGGATCTTTAATTTTAATATTTAAGGTATCTGGTCTACACTAATTTTTAAATATAGATTATGTAAATATATTTATATAAATTTTCAGTTCTTATATTATAATTAATTAAAAAAAAAACAAGAATAATTACAATACTATATAAGGCGAGGTTTTTTTTAGAAGCAGCATCTGTTCATTGCCGCTCTGATTTTCCTTGAATCTCTTCTTCATATTTTTATAATTAAGCCAAACAGATATTAATATTTATAATTTTTATATTTTTGTTTCAAACATTATAAAATTTTATTATTATTGAAAATTTTATTACTATGTTGTGACATATATAATTTTAAAATAAAAAATTATATAAATATAATTTTAACAGGAGATTCCAATTATTTTTTTTATTTTGAATCCTAAAAATCTCATGACCGACCTGTACACTGCCCTCTACATTAAGTGCATATAAGCTTAACTCCCTATCATATTTAGCATCGCACCGTTGAGCGACATGGATGTTGATAATGCTGGTGATCACGGATGGTTTGTTGGTGATATTTGATGGAAATAGTGGCGGGAAGCATGACAACTAACTCGTCCGAAGACTTTAACCTAGGTGTAACCGGTGACAGTAAATTCATCGATGGCCATATCATGGAGCGGATTAATTTTATGATTTATTTATGGCGAAGCGGGTTTAATGAATATTGATAAAAATATTTTTTACAATATGATTTTTAAACTTACAAAAAGAATTATAAAATGGTCCTTCAATTTTAAAAAAAGTTATAAATTGATCTTTGAATTTTTTTAAAAAATTATATTTTGTCCCAAAATTATTTAAATTTTCTGTCCCTAAACTTTGTTAAAAAAATAACCAAAACTTAAAAAAAAAAATACACTTTAGTCAGACCAGATCAATACGGATCGGTTCACCAATGGAATGGAATGATCCATCACAATACTAGATCAATACAGATTGATTCATGGAGAGGATCGATCCGCTCCAATACACATCCTTAGGAATAATCTATCGACTCTACTAGTGACATAGAAGCAACACAAGAGTAAACTTACCGGCACGTTGCTGCCGGTTGAAAAGAAAGAGAAATTATAATAAGTATAGTTTTTTTTATAAAAAAAAAAATTGATGGGTAAGTTATTAGTAGATTAAATTAAAAAGGAAGGAATTAAAAAGTTGACTCGAAATAGTACGGTTCATAACATTTAACCATTTTTTTTAACAAACTTTTTACTCTTTCTAAAAAAATATTTATTTTGAATGGCCTTCTCCAAAAAAGAAAAGAAAAAGAAAGCAATATTTAATTGTCAAATTGCAAAGTTGCCAGTTCATTGTTAGAAGCACGTTTGTTTTCTTTCTTTCTCTCTATAAATCAATTCCTTAGCAACTCCTGTGTCGAAGATGAATTTGCCGATAAACGTCAATGTGGCGTTTTTTTTTTTTTTTTTTCCCACTTTATCTTCTTTGAATTAAAATTTTCTGTTCTCTTTCTACACGATTCTCACAAATGCTATCTCCTAGGCGTAGTCGACTCTGGGGTTTGTAAATTTTCCATTGTAGTGCCACAACTGGGACATACGACACTACAAGAGATTGGAGAGGTAAAAGGAAGTTGAAGTCAGGCTCTGTGCACGCCAAGCAATTGCGGTTTTAGGCACAACGGGTGAGGGCTAGGCTTCGGCTGCGGCGGCGGAAAGCTCATGAGATAAAGCGGACGAGTGAGAAGATGAATTTGTGAAATTTAATTGGATGGCTGGGATGAAATCAAATGCATGATTGTAAACATTTGAAGAATTTTAAACATTTGTTTTGTCCAACAATTTGTTCATCTCATTCTTCAAAATGAGAAATGAGATTTTTTTTTTTTTTTTTCTTTAAATTTGGATCATTCTCCAAAATTTGGAGAGTCTCCAAAATTCTATTTTTTCTAAATATCTCTCATCTCTCCAAATAATTTATTAATTATTAATCAAAGTTATATAATTTTTAATTATTGTAATAAATGCATGATTCTAGACTGACCGCGACTTCTTCCTCAAGTCAAGTCGTCGCCGCCCTCCTTCGTTCTTTCGGACCGTTCAGCGTTCCTCCGACGTTGGTTCACCACCCTACAACCGCAAATTGTCTTCTACACCACTGTTTGTTTTGTTTCCAACGATATGTCGAGGTTTTGTTCTCAATTTTATTCCTTTGTTTCAATTCAATCCCGCCGTCATGCTGCATTCCGCCGTCGTTGTGCTGCAATCCGCCGCCATTGTACCGCACTTCATCGGTTATTCATCTGGTATTCCCACGTTATCTCGTCTGGGCATCCACTCGTTGTTTCGATCAACATGGAGCCATCGCCAGATGACGCAGATTTTGCTATGCTTATTTAGAGGTTGGCTTGAAAGGGTTGGTGAGGGGGTTAGGGTAAGATTGGTGTGGATGGTCCGACGTGTGTCGTCGGTAACTCTAGGAGATAAGTCCGTGGAGTTTCTTTCTTTGTTGCATATAGAGGCAGAGGAAGCAAAAGGGTTTGCGAGAACCGAAAAGGCGAGGTTGGACACCCAGCCTCGCTTCCAGCCATGATTTCTTGGCATCGGAGTTTGTCGGGTAAAGGGTCGGCCTGACTATTCTGGTTTTACTTACGACTCAAAGTCTCTTTTGTTTTACTAGTATCTCTATTTTGGACCTTTTCTGGTTTGTTTGTTGCTTTTAGTTTATTTCTGGTATGTTATTTGGCATATGTAAATCAGGTGTAGGTGATTCTTGTGGTTTCCTCGTCAGTGCACAGTTATGACGCGTCAACACCATTTTGTTTGTTGTGAACATATCATGGGTGTTTGGGATCCACATTACCTATATGTCATTCTGTCATGGCAATGATGGTACTCATGACCCTCTATAGGCAAGATAAGGGAAACCCGATGTCACTTTGTCACTCTGATCCTAACTTCATATTAGGTCCTAGTTAAAACGTTAAGCTCAGGTACTATTGTATCATTTTATGGTGTTATTTTTTTTCGAGTATGCCTTATTTTATTGAGATATTTTTCTAATAAAATTACCCTTACTATTTAAAAAACAAATGGATGATTTTTCAAATGAGAAAGTTGTTCGAATTTGAACATTTTTTATTTTAGAGAGTATAATTTTTAATTTTTTAATTTGAATTTTTTTTTTTGAGAAACTATTAGAGATGATCTAACGATATGCGGTAAGTTTGTTTAAGGAGAAGGACAAAAAAGTTACTGTGGTTTCACAGTAAAAATTAATGTAGATGAAGCGCGTGATCGTAATGGTCAAGAAAAGATGTGATCAAGTGACACGTGGAAGGGTGAGATCAAGGGAGTTACTGTTCCTACAACAGTAAAATATGGTTATTTTGTTAGTATATACTAATGGCACACGCTAAAGTGTACCGGCTATCAACATGTGCCACTTTGTGTCATTGTCTATTTATTTAAAAAAATGGCACTCCTCTTTTTTCTTCTCCGTGTTTTTACTGTCGTCAAAGCTTGCCGTCATCGACATTCACAAAGAACTGAACCACCACCCTCCAACTCTCACTTGCAGTCTCCGGCCACCATAGCTCCTCTCTCGAGGACCGGTAGACTGTTAGTAACTCGATGATAACCTCCTCCTCCATCAATAATCACCGAATTCATGACAATTGTAGGAAATTCATTTGAACGACCTGGTATCCGAGCCGATGAAATCCGCTAACAGAAGCCGCAATCGACGGTGCCGGATTAGCCAATCGATTCCCTAGTCGCCGACGCTTCATTCCTAGCCATTTCCTGAGCTGAAAGACACAATTTGTCTCACGCCTTAAAACTGCAACCTGCTATAGATGACAAAATTATGATGCCCCTACATGCCATTATGATGTGCTTTCGACTCATTATGATGCTCTTTTGTATAAAAATGATGTAATCACGAACTGCATACAGATAATGCTTAAAACTATCAAAATGAAGTTAATAATACTAATTAATGATGAATTGGAAGAATATCAACTCGAATAGATGGAATAAGATAAGTTTTCAGCAAAACAAGCATCACATTGCACTACACAATCATCATTTTATGCATAGAAGCATCATTTTATGCATGAAGTGCATCATTTTGTTGCCAGTAGTGCATCGTCTGAGTTCATCATTCGGGAGAGGAAGTGCATCATGTGTGAGCTGGAATGCATCATTTGTAGGAAAAAGTACATCATGTTTGTAATGAAGAACATCATAGTGGAAAGAGAGCATCACTCTGGTCACCAAACGCATTATTTTAAAAAATTGAAGAAAATGAGTGCATCATTAAGTCATCAGAACGAGTGCATCATTCTTGTTAGAGAGAGCATCATAGTACAACGGGAGTGCATCATTTTGGTCACTAAAGGCATCATTTTGGGAGGTTGAAAAAAATGAATGCATCATTATGTCATCAAAACGAGTGCATCATTTTTGTAAGGTATCGCATCATACTTGAAAGCAAGAGCATCATTCGTGACACTAAACGCATCATTTAGAACCGAGAGATAATACTTTGTCCAATAGTGAAAAACATTATTTTAAGTTCTAAGCTCATTATACTTACCCCAAGGGATATCATATTAAACACAAAGAGTATCAGTTTGAGAACTTCATCATTTTGTAAGGTTGAAGAAAACAAGTGCATAATTAAGTTATCAGGGTGCATCATGTTTATAAGGTATAGCTTCAAAGTGCACTAAGAGTAAATCATTGTGGTCACCAAAAGTATCATTTTAGGAGATTGAAGAAAATGCGTATACCATTAAGTCATCAGATTGAGTGCATCATTTTTGTGAGGTAGAGCATCGTAGTTGAAACAAAGAACATCCTTTGTGACACTAAGAGCATCATATTCAACGAATACACCATACTTTGTCCAATACCGAAAAACATCATAATTTAACAGAAGCGCATCATTCGTGACACCAAGCGCATCACACCAAGCGCATCATTTTGAACCAAGACATCATACTTTGTCAACAAGTGTAACACTATGTTCTATAGAACGAAAAGTTTGCATGAGACTCATCAGAACGAGCGCATTATAATTTTAAATAAGCGCATCATAGTACTTTGGGAACACATCATATTGTTGTCGGAGAGCATCACTTTGGGCAGTTGAAAAATGCAGGGCCAGTGGTTTTTGTTGTTGGGGGAATGTCGGCGCTTGATTTTGTTGATGTTTTCGTTGAATTTGCGAAGAAGAAAGGTCGATCTGCTTATTTCCTCTCTAGCTAATTTGGTTATTGCGCGCGAAAAGGATGATGAATCGTGGTAGTTTGCGCGATTTCGGAATCGTCGCCGAGAACCACGGCGTGTTGGTAGTGGAGCTCATTCTTCCGTGTTTATTCATTCTTTCTTTTATCTAGAGACACACATGATGTGTCATTGACACAACCTATCTACACTCTATACTAATATAATTTGGAAACATCCTCTAAGATGGGGCCTTGGAAAGCCGCTTTTAAGGTTGCTTTTAAGGACAAGAAAGTGGTTGAGATGGTATGCCGATGACGTCGGTCATCTGCAATGTTGAAGATAACACAATAAATTCTAAAGTTCTTAATGAGATTATAAAACCCTTTTTAAGTTAACCGTTATTGAAAATTCATCTCATTGGAATGGACTATAAGTTTAAATCTGTTTAATATGTTAACCGAAGATGCGCTCTAGGGTTTCACGCGGCCGCCTCTTTGGTTGCTTCTCCCTTCGACGTCGTCACGCTTCAGTCTATGTTCGGGCGTCGCGTCATGGCTTCTATCGGCGTCATGGCCGGCCTCCGACCCGTGCTCGTTTGTCTCCCCTACCGTCTCGCTCCTTTCACGCGGCCATGCCGTTCAGCCCACCTATGGCCGCCTCGCGTTTCAGGCTTCCCGCGGGGAAGACAGAGTGCCTAGGCCTGCTCCGTTCTGGTGGTCGCTCTGTTGATACCATCCGATCTAGGGAGGGGGTCGCCGGGCTTTCCGGATCCTGGTCGGCTTCTCTGCGTCGGATTAGGAGGCTCTTCCTTCCCGTGGTGATTCTGAGGCGCTCCTAGTGGAGTTGTCAGGCGGAGGCATCTCATCCGGACCATGGCTCACCTGGATGGCGCCTCCCGCTGCACTCTCATTTCTTTCCTGGCTCATCGGCATTTTCGCTAGTGTCAAGGAAAATTTTAATTGGGAGCCCAACTTGTCCGGTTGTGTTTCAGCAAAGGCAGGTTCTTGCCTCTCATTTTGGTGAGTGGATTTATGGGAGTGGAGGGTTTTGTGGTGCTTTGGTTTTTTGGAGGAGGAGATTCATGTGGTGGGTGCTTTGGGTGGGTGGAGTGGCGGATGTAAGAGGGGAGGGTATTGGCAGGGATAACACGTGGGTTACAGATGGTTTGCACGAGGGGCTCCGGGGTGGTGGAGATTTGGCAATGGTACCAGCAGATGGAGAAAGTGGCCGAAAACGTGCCAGAGTAGTGGCTCCCGGGGATGGGGCTCCAGGGGGTTTTCAGGAATCGGCAGGGGGCGAAAACGCTCCCTACCTGACTCCATAAGCTTTCAGATAATGAATGATTGAGTTTTACAGTCCGGCCTAACTATTCATGTTTTAGTAAGGACTCGGGTTCCTCAATGGATTATGGTGTATTGTCGACCTTGGATGAGATTCATTTTCATCGGATGTGGTGATTGTATTTTCTTTCCAAGCTGTCTTGCAGAGAACATGCTCTTTCGGGCCCGCTTAGCGTGCTTCAGTGGAGGTGGTTGGTAGCCTTAATCTCTATAGTATATGCTGCGGATAGAAGCTTGATTCAAATCTCATGGGTTATTGAAAGACTCTACAATCAACAAATCTATCGGAGGATTTGCATCTTATGTTGTCTATGTGCTTATGTCTATTTAAGTCTCGTTTATGCTCTTTTTAGAAACTTTTTATTTGGAACATTGTGTTTGCTTTTAAGTTTTGAAACTCTTACTTTATTAGTCTTTAGGGACTATAGGTCGGATCTTGCTTATATCTTGTTAAGAGCATTAGTAGCTACCAGGGATCTATCCCTGCTTTGTTTGTTTGTCCAGCCTGAGGCTGTTTTCCATTGAATGAATAGCCATTCACTATAAAAAATAAAAAAACATTTATCATGTTTCTTTCTATACTCCATTTTTAAGTCATAACGTTCCTATTATTGATTTGAAATTGTTACCACCACCCCCGCGCCGGACCCGGCGGAGGCGCGCGTGCCGATTGGGAATAGGGGTGGTGGGAACTGGCGACTCGTCTAACCTTA
>JBBYHH010468246.1:0-11315 GCA_038382905.1 Daphne laureola
CCCCCCCCCCCCCCCCCCCCCCCCCCCCCCCCCCCCCCCCCCCCCCCCCCCCCCCTACCCCCCATACACGTTAAGAGAATATTACGTCATTTTCCTTTACCCTAATTGTGTCTGTCTTCCGTGGTGGTATTCTTTTAACGTGTCTTTTTTTTCAACTAGAAACTTAGAGACACTTTATGTTGAGCTTCTCGCTCAATCCACGTTATTCTTTTGCGTGAAAAATCATCAGAATTCAGATCCAATGGCTAAATTGGTATAATTACAAAAGTTCAGTGGTTTATTTAGCTGGATAAAAAGTTCAATGGTCAGTTCATGATAAATTGAACAGTTTAGGAATTTATTTGTGTTTTTTGCCTAAAAGTTTTACTGATGTGGCCGATTGAAACACTTAAACTTAGTCATGAGAACTTGGTCCAATGGTCAATATTCTTGTGGACACTTGTAAGAGGTCTTGAGTTCGAGACTCCAGTATCCCCAATCTCCAACCACTTTTGTATATATATAAAAAAGAAACACTTAAACTTAAATTTTTAAGTATTTAAATATATAATTGTATTTATTTATTTATTTTAATAAAGCGGTTATATGTTATTTAGATAAATTTATTTTTATCAATAGAAAAATAAATCTAAAAAGCTGTATACGGATGTTATTATTATATTTATGTTTTATTAATATATATTTTCAACACCGATATAATATAGATAAATTAAAGTTGAGTGAATATTAAAAATCAAATGTTTCAATCAAAAGACACAAAGATATTGTCCCGAGTACTTGGCTTAGTGGTCAATGTTCTTTTGAACACTTGTAAGAGGTCTTTTGAACACTTGTAAGAGGTCTTGAGTTCGAACCTCCGATATCCCCAACTCCCCTACCGTTTTGTATCAAAAAAAAAAAAAAACTCAAAGACAGTACTACCTCCATCCCAAATAATTCAAATGTTTGACTTTTAATATTGTATTTGATCCTCACATCAAATGTTGAGAATAAAGTATAAAGTAAATACTGAAAATAAAATATTCGAATATTTTTTAGACGGGTAAAGTGCACCGGTAGTCTTGTAACTTTAATTCATGTACCATTAGAGTCATGTTTTAACTTTTTGTACCAATAAAGTCATGTTTTTTAACTTTTTTCCAATTTGTGGTATTTTTTCATCCGTTTTCAATTAACTTTAACAGACTTCACGGAAAAATAACAACTTTAACAACCAATTTTTTTTTTTTTTATAAAAATCTATTTACACCCCAAGTTTTAAACTTAATCATTTATACTCACCCCAACTATTCCTCCACCACTCTACCACCGGACCTCCGCCGGAACTGCACCGGGCCTCCGCCGGAAGCTTCGGGCCGTGAAAAACATCCCCGCTACTGCATTCAATGAGTGTTATTTTTAACTCAATTTCAGGGTTTCAAAACTGAAATGAAAATGGTGTAGTTACTTGATTAGCTCGGTGGTTATGGAAGGATAAGAATAATATTTTGTTAATGGAGATTAGGGTAAATCACTTTCACAATGCTTTTACTCAATTCAGCACATTTCCTTGTGGATTTCTAATAAAAGGGTCAATTGTCGATCGAGTTGAAGTGATTGGACGTTGTATCCAATAGGTGCAGCTGAAAAAATTGTAACTCTTTGTTTCTTTGGTCTTTCTCCTCCTCCTTGAAGGTAAAGATATTTTAATTCAATTGATATCCCAGCATTTAAATAAATATGTACTCCATATAAAACTTGACTAGCATGAAAATTTCTGTCTTTCTTTCGGTAAAAAAAAAAAAAAAATTAGTGCATTTGATTTTTTACTTTTTTTAATACAAAATGATAAGGAGTTGAGGATACCAGTGATTCAAACTCGAAACCTCTACAAATGTCCTCAAAATCATTAAGTCAAATTCAAATGCTTGTCCTCAAAATCATTAAGTCAAATTCAAATGCTCAGGACTACTAGTGCATTTGATCTTTAATGTTGTGTTTTACCCAAGTTTTACTCTAAACTAAGAGTATTAACTGAAAATATTAATTTATCATTTATATAGTAAAATGTTTGAATTTATATAGAAGAAGATGAAGAAAATATTATAGATTAAATTTGTTGAAAATGAAAATGAAAATGAAACAACCGTTGGAGACGTAGGAAGGACATCAAACTAACGTCACTCCGTTCAATGCCCTAAAGACCATGATAAGTTCAATGGGTTAATGAGCAGAGTCCTACTAAAAGTCAGGAAGCCACTGTGTTGGCATTTAGTGCGAAATGATTTGTTTTCATTTGTTTCTTCTTTTCGCAAAACAATTTCTTAACAACCAATTGATTACTTCAAAAATGTGATATAAATTCCGAATTTAGGGAAAATTTTGAAGTTTTTTAAAATTAATATGAAATTTATGATGAAAATAATATTTGAGGAAAAGACTGTTTAAATTGAGATTTTTGAGACGACTTGACTTATGTACTGGTGATGGTAAAAGCAGCTAATGAAAATGAAATCCAAAACTTCCCCATTTTAAGAATGGGATGAAAATCGAGGATTCCTTCTCCCAAATGCATAAATGAATCAACTTTAGAAGAGAAGATGGATTACATTGCGGTTGAAATCATGCAGAACAGAAAGAAGAAGAAGAAGGAGACCTATCCAGAAGATCGCCAAATCCGGCCCTCCAACGAAACAACTACAACAGAAACATCGTCGTGATACTTCCTCCGGTCCCCCTGAGGTATATCTAGCAATTCATGGAAATCCATTCCTGCAAATCATGTGAAAATTGCATGTAATAAACCAATTCCTCAGCATCACACAAATACAGATGAAGAAGTGAGCAAGACAGTAACATACCGTTCTTTTTGGCAGCGCGAAATAGCAGCTCTGCAATAAGGTATTGTGCAGGATCACCTTCGGGGACGTTTTCCATGAACCATGTCACATGTGCTACAACCTCTTCGTTGCTGAAATACTGATATAGGCCATCAGACGATAGGACAAGGAATCGATCACTCGAGGATAGTCGGTGGTGAATGAGCGAGGGTTTGCAGCTAATGTAAGGACCTGTGCCCACATAGTCAATCCGAAACATTTCAAGCAAAGCTCCATTGAAGGTTGGCTGCATAAAATGACAGTGGTAAGGATTCTTTCAACTATAACTCAACTAATCCAGAAAGCAGTATCTAATTTTACAACAAGGCCTTTCTAACAAATTAATTAATTGCTCTCAGTGTTATTTCCATGTTCCGCACTCTTCTTTTCTCTTCATATGCCCAGAGCCAATTGCCAGGAACCAAAAGGTAGCCTGCTTTAAGACTTGAGGAGCTAAAGCTGATAAATTTGAGAAATAGTGACCTAACTAAACTGGTTGGAACAAGTTATCCCTCTTCAGTCCTAATCCCAGCGAACTACAGAATTATATTCAACATACTGCAGATTCTTTTGGGGGCCAAAGTCCAAATAACAGTAATATCTAAGGTAAAATAAGCCAAAAAGAGCCAGAAAATCATTGAACTTTCCAACTCATCACAAATCAGCCATTGAACTGTTTATCCGGCGAAATAAACCACTGAACTTTTAAAATTGTACCAATTTAGTCACTTTGTCTGGTTTTGGTTGATGATTCAAGCGCCAGAATGACATGGATTGAGCGGAAAATTAAACCTAAAGTAAGCGTTCGTTTAGAAAACACGTTAAGAAAATACCAAAGGAAAAGTCAAAGCGTGATTAGAGTAAGAAAAAACGACGTAGCTTTCTCTTCACGTGTGTTTTTTAAATCGAACACTTTAGGTTTAACTTCCCACTCAATCCACGTCGTTCTTCACCCTAAAGCATTAGCAAAAGTCAGATGGTGTGGCTAAATTAGTACAGTTTCCAAAGCTCAGCGGTTTACTTGGCTGAATCAAAAGTTCAGTGGTCGATTCGTGACGAGTTGAAAAGTTTAGTGGTTTTCTGGTGTTTTTTGCCTAAAATAAACTACATGCAATTACAGTATCATTTTATTTGTATAACGTCAACCAACGTCTTCTCCTAATTCCAGTCTAAAACAGCGATAAAAGTTTGATGAAATCATCAATTATTTGGGACATAAGTTGGATCAGTTTAAGTACAATAAATAAAACATATATTCCTTGGACCAAAAATAAAATAAAAATAAAACAAACGGAGTATCTTCCTAGGCCGTCAACAATTACTACAAGGCACGATAAGCTAACCTTGACAATAGAGTTTACTTTTTAACACTGATGCATATTATCTGACAAATGCCCAAGTAATGTATAGCACAGTTTTTATTTCCTTCTTCTCCCAGGGCAATTCAATTACCATGATAGTTGTTTTCATATATGGAAGCCAAGAAGACTCAACCTGAATTTCCCCAACTAACAACATAAACAGGAAGACGCAACTTTAAAGGAAAATTTGAACTCAAGCGTACTTGCGAATACAAAACCAGTTCATTTTTCTTACTAGAGACTTAAAATAAAAAATAAAAATAAAAATAAATAAATAAAAACTCTTGTCCTACATGAGTATTATATCACCATTAGTCATCCTTACAATTGATAACTTGACGGGGAAACAAGGCCCAGTACTCCCCACACCACTTAAATATCCATAGTGACAATCACATGCTTCAGACACAGGTAAACAGAACAAGAGCACGTTGTGAACCAACCTTTTTCAAGAACCCAGCACCAAAAGCTCTAGTTACTTTCAATTGCCCTTTCACTCTATCCTTGTGGATCGCTTTATCATCATCAGGATGCTCTGCCTTTATCCTACATATTTCCTGCCACAAATAGATATGGAGAAACTTAACACGTATCACATCTGCATTTATCTTGTATGACACTGACATCTGAATTCCATGGTTAACACGTCTACCTAAACACGACACTCAAACATGAAGGAAAGGCGGTACAACTGGTTTTTTTTCTTCTTAAAAACAAAAAAATCGAATAGGAACTGAACATGCTCTCATATATCACTACAGACAGGAACAAGGTAAATGACCAAGCAAAGGGCCTATCAACTGTAAGTTTTCAGGCACACTGCAAGTTTATTACAGTTAAACAACTACTGGGATAAGCAAAAGAGCTAAGTTTTTTAGGCACATCAAACAAAAACGCTAAGTTTTCAAGCGAAGATCAATTTTACAACAAAAAAATCGATCAAATATACTCCCTTCATCCCTTTTTAGTAGATATGTTTTGACTTAAGAACCTGTGTTTGACTCATTATTACTATAACAATTTGGAAATTTCTTAAAAACTAGTAGTACATATTTAGAAACTACGGGCGTCAAACTATCTTTCTTTCTTTTTTGGTGAAAGAGGATGGTGCCTCCGGAGTTCATTTCATCAAAAAGCCCAACGGCAGCTACAATTACAAATAATGCACAGGAGACATAAAATTATCGTTTGCGTAGAAATTATAACTTTATACGTCAAAAAATTGGAAGGAAAGAATCATAAACTAAATGTTGAACAATAAGCGTATTAAACCTTCACGCAAGGTCTTTTTAAAAATCAACGTACAGTCTGAAATGCATGCAAAAGCAATTCATATCGTTGACATGATGGTACCTGATAAAAGTTTACACAGTTCTTAGAACTTTTCAAGCTCTTAGAAATCTAAAGGAGTTTCATTGACTAAAAGACCCGTAAATAAACCTTCCAGACCAATGACCAATGAATGAAATTGAGTTCCGCCTAGTGATAAGCACAAAAGTACATACCTCTTCAATACTTGTGCTGTGATCTGTTGAAAGCTGCACCGCCCTCATCTTCAATCTGCAGAGAGAGATATCTCTATTCTTGTTTACCATGCTCACTTGACTGCTCTGGTTATGCATCGGAGACTCCTCAGATATTCTATCTAGCTCCATATGCACTAAAGACTCTCCTGACCTGTTCCTATGCTTTAAGTCATCCCTAAGAAAATTCAGATGGGAGTGGCGGTCATTCTGCCTCTCTTGCGCCAGTATCACGCGGCTATCCCCAAGGTTCAAGACATACACATCCTGATCTTTCATTAACATCACCAAAACACAGGATCCCATCAATCCAAGCTCTGGGTTTGTGTCAAGAGCATTCTCAACCATTTCCATGTAACCCTCCTCGGAACTTTGAAGTGCTTGAGCCATTGCACTTAAAACTGCCTTATGGTCTACAATTCCAGACCTGCACCTCCTAACAGGTCCGGTGACAGATGTTATCCTCTCTCCAATGCAAACTTCTTCTCTATGCCAATCATAACTCCAAGGGAAAAGCTTCTTACGTAAGGATTTCTGCTTCCTATACATAGCCCTAATCTTTGAACCAAATACAGTTTTTTTTAAACTCTGCACATGCCCTGGAACAGCATCTGCAATGGTAGCACTCTGATCAGGCCTCTCTTCATCATGGCCTGAAGTGGTGGGTTCTTCTAGTTGACAGATCAGACTTGATGAATTGCTGAACTTTGTATTATGTAGATCTGCCTCACTGCCAGAAGAGACTTTTACTTGACTGTCAACTGGTAAGGTTGACATAAAATGTTTTCCTTCGAATGCTTCTAGTTTAAGTAGTTCATATAGTCGCACAGTTTTCCTACCTCGACCAGCTAACTCTGCACTCCTTTCAGAACCAGGCGCAGGATTGAAGACGTCCGTGTCAATGCAAATCGGTTTCATGTGAACCTTACTAGCATCACTTTCCTCGACTAACTCACAACCAGGCAGTTGCTTGCAAACAAGCCCAAATGATTCTTGTGCACTATATGATATAGGCTCACTTGAATGACGATTTGGATGATTATCGATGCTTCTTTCTGAAGTGACACTCTTGGGTTTCAGAACTTCAGAGTTTGATTGATCAGTGATAGATTTATCTTCGTAGTCCCAGAGCAAGCCCTCCAGTTCCCTGTCTATGGCTTTATACAAATGGGTCATCAGAAAATCAGGAGCATCAGGACCACTAAAACCGTCATATATCCCAATAAACAACCAGCCTTGCTCTTCAGAAAGCACAACCTGAACTCTGTCTTCGCCAGCCTTCCCATGAGCCCATTGCAGGTTACGACTGTTACTGTACTCCCCTTCAGATGGCTGCCCTTCAATAGAATTTCGACATGGTTCTGAACGAAATTTTGACTCCTTAGAATGCCATACAAATTGGGTAACCGGGTGAAAGAAAAATCGTTGCATCCAACTAGAACCCATTGAATGCCTAGAGAAAGTCCTTCGCATAGGCCCACTAACACTCCTCATGAAACGATGAAGAGAATGCCTTTTCTGACCACGTGAAAGTGGAGCAGAAAAATTGGATTTATCAGTAGAATCTATGGGTCCTGACATCACACCTTTCTCCATTGGCCCTGACATAAAACCACCTCCCCTTTCCAAGGGACCAGAAGCAAACCCTCTCTCAAGAGGTCCTGACATGAAACCATTCAAAGGTCCAGAACCACGGGGTACAGGCTGCAAAGGGATTGCTGCAAAAGATGAGGTACTCTCAAAAGATGCAGCAGGCTCTTGCACGTCCGTGGCGAACATTGCAATCTGGTTACCAGTCCTAGCTGTTGAAACGTTAGCACTTACAGACGCACCAGAGATGGTCTTGAATGTAGTTTCAGGGAAATACTTAGCTGGTCTGTGAAAGCTGGAGGGATCCTCTAAGCTTTCTTGTCTAAACGACCCGCTCAGCGTCTCAGAATCAAGGGTGCTAGAATCAACAGTGAACCTCTCAGAATTGGATGGGGTAATGGCAGGGGAGTCAAAAATTGGAGGCCTGACATAACAGAAGGAATGACCTAAACCTTCATCCAAAGGCTCTAAATACTCCAAATCAACGCCACTCTTGCCACTAAACGGCACGAAACAGCCCACAACTCGAGAAGTTCCGTTCCCCATCTTCTACAGTTTGATCCTATAAACTAGTCCTCTGATAAGGAGGCTTCCAGTGACTTTGCACCATAAGCATAAACCAAATGAAAGAGCTCAAACCAACCCACAAAAACCCAATAAACCCCTTTACCACCCTATCAACATCCTCATAACCATACATCATCAAACCTCTCGCCCTAATAAGCAGCTCAGCAGTAACTTTAGGGACCACCGCAACTTCTGCCAATAACCGCAAGCAAAGATAATAATCAAAATCCGGAAGCACACTAAAGTCTTCCAGAAAATCAGAAATATCCAGAAAAAAGTTGAAATGCGGCGATCTGACCTTTGAACTGCTTGTGAAGCAAGAACTATGAAGCGGATCGAGCATGGCTAGCAGATCTATGAGCACTGTGACGACAGTGAATAAACCCCATTTAGATTTTTGTGGAATCTGACAAAGTACCCATGAAGGTAATAAAGTAGAGAAAACCACCACCGGGGAACTGTTCAAAATCCAGATACAAATTCTCGTACCAATAATATGAAGGCGTGAGAGAGATTCAGTGGAGTTGGAGGAGAAATGGAATGGAAAATTGGGCAGCAATTAGTATAGAATAATATTGGTATTAAATAAAGAAAGAGTGAGGATTTGGATTTGGTTTTGGTGATGGGAAGATTATTGATTGAAGAATCAAAGTTCGGTTTCAGAAAGAAAGAGGGTCTCCTTCTCGGGGTTTTCAAATGGTTTGCGAGGGGAGGTCAAAATATTTTCTTTCTTTTACTCATGGGCTTGTCATGTTTCCACGAATAAAATCCCATCCGATACTCTTTTTATTACATTACAAAATAAAATAAAATAAAATAAAATAAAATTCCACACTCTAAGTCGCTAATAAACAACCATTTACTTAAGGTTAAAATACAGATTACTGCTCTCAACTATTATGATTTTAATAATGGAAATGCTACCGACACACTTTTGGACAATAGGACTGAAAATGAGTCGAGCCGAAGTGAGCCGAGCACTAGGTTATTCATGTTAGATTTGAAAATTATATCGAGTCTTAAATTGTGTTCAGATTTGGCTTGAAAATAAAATGAACGAGTTTTAGATCAATCGAGCTCGAGTAGAGCTCGAACTGTTCACGAGTATTAATGGAAAAAGTTGGGATAAAATCGAGTCGAGTCGAGCACTAAAATGTTCATGTTAGGCTTGATAAACGTATCGAGATTAGAATTTTGTTCAAACTTAACTTAAAAATAATATGAATAAATTCAAATGAACTTTTTTTAATCGAGTTCGAGCTGTTCATTCAATTTTCACCTAATCACTTGAATACTATCTCATTAAATTAAATTATGGACAAAGTTAGGATGCACTTTTTTGTTTAGCGCATATGTTGTGCTTTAGTTTTAATTTTATTTACGGACATGCCATTTTCTTTTTCCTTTCTCTTTTAAAAAGTGCATATCTTTTTATTCTATAATTAATAATTACAAATAATTAGTCTAAAGGAAAGGAAAAAATAAGACGAATAAATAGAGATCTATATGTAATATGTTTTGATACTTTTTTCAGAGTCTGTTTTAGGCTTTTTATTGTTCATTTGAATTAATTAATAAATTTATATTCGGAGGATGAAATGCATAATAATGATCATGATTTTTCACTACGAGGATCATGAATTACAAGGGTTATGAAACTGTTATTGTGGGATCATTATTCTTTTATTGCGAGATCATTAAACTTGTTACACTCACTCCCGATGAATAGTGATTTTCCGGGAAGAATTACCCACTGGGCAAATTCTATAATTACCGGGACTCGATTTTAAACGTGCAGGAACAGATTTTATAATGATTCTCATACTCCGAAAATTAATTTGAGGTCTATTTCTATGAGATTACACATTTTTACAAGGTTCCGTGAATCCCGGGTCATTTCACCAAAAAATAACCTCAGAATGTAAAATGGTCATTTTGGATAAACGGTCATGATTAATGACAATTTGAATATCCCGGGAGTGAATTTGAAGTTATTTCCAAGGGATTTCACACTTTCAAGTTGGTACGTGAGTCCCGGGCCATTTTCAGAAAAATCGATTTCGGAGGAGAAAATAGTCATTTTGAAAAAGGGGATGAAAACGCCCCTAGTCCTAAACTAATGAGGCTGCCGATTTGGGCTGGTTGAGTAAGAGATATTTTAGTATTTGGTAGGTAGGCATGTGATCAAATAAGTGTAATGATGAATGAGTTGGAGTAAGGAATTATACATCATCATGTTAACGTTGTACATACTCCTAGAGTGTGTTCGTTTCAATCAAAAACCCACCCCCTACAAAAAACTAACACATTTTTAAAATTTCTCTCTCAAATCTCTCTCTCACTCTCTCATCTCAAATTCAAAAGTGTGTTACTTTTTTGTTGAATGATGTTGCGTCGAACACACTCCTAACCTACTATTTAACTAATATTCTACCCATTCTCACCTCATTCTCTTCCCATTTTCGGCAGAACCCGGCTCCATTTAACCAGCCCCTCTTCCATTTTTTTACTACCAATTCATTTCTAAACAAGTTAACAAACACAACTCATCTTCTCTTTCTCTCCACCAGAAACCGCCTCTTCTACCTCATTTTTTACCCAGATTTGGTTCTTATATGCTCTTGAGTCCTTCATCAACTACCTTCATCTATCTCTTAGCTACAACTTTTTAGAATGATTCAGGAGCAAAGAAGACCATTAAGGTGCCCAAATGGCCCCTTAAAGCCGACGGGTTCAGTGTTTCCAACAAATATTTTTAAGGTGTTTCAAGCTTTGTTCTTGACAAAGAACCACCCAATCATCTCCAAACTTCAAAGATACTTTTAGGTAAGAGTCTTTCATGATTGTTCAGTTTGAAATAAGGCTTGAAAGTGAGAAATAAACTCATCTCTTACATTTTTCTTTTAGGGGTGAAATTATCAAGAGATTTTTAGAAAAATCTCTACAAGGATTTCTTGGAGAAAAAAATTAAAAGGTAAGCTTTAAGTTGTTGTTAAAATATTATGGAAATAAATTCATGGTTTGATGATGATATGAATTTTTGGTGTAATATTAAAGTTGATGATTTTAATGTAAAAATTCAAATCATGTTGAAAGTCGAATTTTATGCTTAAATCTTGTTCTTGGGTATATTTGGAGCAAGTTTAGTACTTGGAACATGTTGAAAATCTTTGAGCATCATAGATTTTCATAAGGAGAAAAATTCTGGAAAAATAGTTTCGGTGATGTTCAGGGACTCCTACAGCCATGGTTAAAATTTGGAGAAAATTTGATGAAGTTTGGTTGTAGTTGTAATTAAAACCCTAATTAGGGTTAAAAATAAAGTAAATGGTGAAAAATGTTATGAATTGATGGCTAAACCTATTTTTCAGCTCTGTTATGGAGTTAGAAGATGGAAAATATGTTTAGTGGAAAAT
>JBBYHH010468357.1:0-11315 GCA_038382905.1 Daphne laureola
AGAAAACCTTTACTTCTACCTAAGCTCTTACTGGGTTCTTTCGGGAACTCACCCTTATACTTTAAATATTTCAGGAGTGTCTGGTTCAGGGCCTGCAACATAGGACCGTAAGACTAGTAGTGTTGTGTACGAAAGGGACATTAGCGCCTTCTGAATTCTGTGTTTAAGGTTAAGGTCAGAATGGATATCTGAAAAGCAATAGAAATTTTGTATGGATATTGATTTATGGATCTGGTTATGATCTGATAGTGGTCTGAAATGCTACATTAAGTTTATGGCTAATGGATTGTCATTCTGTATCGCAGCTAGTAGCGTAGCATCTGTTGGACAGGGCTTCGTCGGATGTTATTGACCCGACACCCAGATTAGTGTATGTTTATTCTATTAACCTGTAGCAGCTCTGTAGCGTAGATTGCATTGATCCGGTAGGCATGTAAGAATGGGAAAGAGTATTGTTGTATGAATGTTTCAGTTGGTTCTGTATATATAGATTATTTGGTATCTGTATGTATGTTTATTTTATCGGGAAGTGCCTACCTGAGGCGGCCTTCTTTCGGAGTATCTGTCTGAGCCGAGCTCAGTTATTCTGTATTGTTGAAGTTTCTGTTCTACAGGTTAAAGGAATGAAAGGAACGAAAAAGGTACATATTTGATTTCCGCATTCTGTAAACAGGGACCGACAACGTGGGTATCCCACATCTATGGGCTGCGCAATTTAAGGGAGACTATCGCACCGCCGCCCTCCGACCCCGCGACCGCTTCCTGCCGGGCCGTGTATCAGGGGGTGGTGTGATAGCCTGACTAACAAGACTTTGAATGATGACAGTAAACTATGACTTCATCTTTGATTGCTCCATGGCTTGTGGAACTTGAAGTTTGCATCTTGAGCAATTGGCCATCAACGCGTTGATGCATGCTGCATCACATGCTTTCGAGATTTCTTATTGCATCTTTGTATTTCATTTTCATCACGATCTGGTATGATTTCCACCTGATAGTTTCCATATACTTGGTCTTCGATATGTATCCTTCATTTTCATATGAATGTGGCTAAGAAACATGGTACACTATCCAAGCATACGTCACAGCGGGCCTCGCTAGGCTACCCGGGCGTGCGCCTCAGCGGGTATCGCAGCACAGCTACCGCGCGCACGAAGCGCAAGCAGCCCATCGAGGGGCGCGCATAGATAGCCTTCGCACATGAGTTACGACGACTGCGCCCCCCTCCACTCGCGATCCTGCGGCCGGACAAGTGGGCCACGTCTCCACGTCCTTGCACGCATGACTCTCACGTCCTCCTTGACTCCCACGTTCTAAGTTGGCATGACTCCCACGTTCCCTACAACGTGGAGAGGTGGCGCGGGAACTATGGAGGCAACTCCGTATATAAGAGGGTTGATCTGAGAGCAAAGGTATGACATTCTCCCTAACTACACACATTTAGGCATGAAACCCTTAAACTGACTTGAGCGTCGGAGTATCTTCCTGGGGTTCCACAACCTCGGGTATTTTTAGGAGATAATCGGTAGCAGAAGGATCATCACCGAGAAGGAAGAAAAGCAATCAACAACGTTATCTGGATAGCTGAGATTTTGGCTATCAGATTGGCGCCGTCTGTGGAAAACGAACCAAGCCCACGAAACTCATCATGCCGAGAACAAGAGCTAGTGAACGCATCAACGGTGAAGGAGAAAACGGCGGAAACGAGGCTCCTCCGCACCAAGAGGATAATGTTTCTGTCCACACCATCGGAGAAAGCATGGCTCCCCAGGGAGCAACAAGAGACGTCCAACAGAACGTGGTGCTCCAACAAACCAACATTGCAGGTCTGAAACAAGCGGTAATGAAAGCCATCACGGAAGCAGTGGCTAATAACCTCCGTAGTACGCTAGAGGAGACCCTCAGGGAAATACTGGATGCTGCAGGAAGCATCCCAATCGCATGATAGGCCACAAATGCACTGCCACCGCCAGTGATACAGGAAAACCGCGCGGACCCTGCTCATACGGCTACCCTAAGCGCGCTAGCCCGACGCATGGAGCAAATGGAGAAGCGAGAAGAAAGAATCAACCCATCAGCCGCAGGACTGGGCCTAAGCCACCTTTGGACCCAGCCGTTCGTAAGCCAAATCCTCGCCTCGCCACTACCAGAGCAATTCCGGCAGTCGAAACTCGATGCCTATGACGGACTCTATGATCCGGACGTGCACCTGCAATGATATGTCTCGGCCATGGCCATCGCCAGGGCAGACGATAGCACCATGTGCCGAGCCTTCAGCTCCACGCTGACCAGAGCAGCCGCCGCTTGGTATAACACCCTGAGAGGTAAGCAGTTCAACTCCTTCGACGAACTCTCTCTCGCATTCTCTAACTATTTTATAGGCTCCAAGCCCTCACCAAAAATGGTGGCCCACCTGCTCAAAGTAAGACAGCACAAGGAAGAGCTCCTCAGGGAATACATTCAGCGTTTCTAGGCGGAGGCAATCCAGGTCCCTAATTTGAGTGAAGAGACAAGACTCCTCGCTGCCATGCAGGGGCTTCAGTGGGACTCTCCATTCTTCGTGGAGGTCAATACAAATCCCCCAGGCAGCATAGAGAAGTTCCTCGCGAGGGTCATCAGATTCATGCATGCAGAAGAGATAATTAAGCCCCAAGCCAAGCCCTTGCACAGCGAAGCCAGGGTCCAGAATACGTGAGGGAAGGATAGCCGAGCAGGGGAAAAGCACACCCAATTCTCATCCCAGCCTGCGCGGGATCATCATTACCCCCAGCTCCCGCCTCTCCTCGAAGCAAGGCGCGCGGTCCCAAAATGGCCGTACCCCCTGTCCAAGCAAGCCAATAGCCGATCAAGCAAATACTGAAGATACCACCGTGATAAGGGGCACGACACGGAGTACTGCATCGAGCTTAGAAAAATGTTGGTAGAAATGGACGCGCATGTGGAGCTATCTGAATTCATTGCGCGGGATCACTCCCCCAGAAAAGACTCACCCAGGGGTCGAAAGCGTAAAAATAACCATGCCAGCGACGACAAGCAGCTAAGGGAAAATTAACGGTTGAAACGATGAGAAGGGGACCGCATACCGGCCCCAACAGGTCGCAATCACGTAATAACGTAGTGCAAAGGGGTGGCGGTGAGACGGCGTTACATGAGGCAAATCTACCAACTCGAGCACTCTACAACCCAACTAATCCATCGGCGGAACTGTACGTCAATAGTGGTCCCTTATGCGGACCCTCTAATCATCACAGCCCGCATTACAAGTTGGGATACGGACATAATCTTTATAGACATGGGGGAAAATGCAAACGTAGTCTAGAAGCAAACCCTCCAGGCAGCCAAGGTGTAACCTATGGCGTCAGAAGGGAAGAGATCCCCACACTGGGCGTCATCACCCTCCCATTCATGATGATAGGAACAACATCCAATGGAGTCCCCGCCTGCAGCTCTAGCTTCATAGACTTCATAGTCTTGGACCTACCATCGCCTTTCACCGCGATCATCGGAAGGCAGACCTAGATAGAATTCCATGTGCGGTGCGACATGCACACCCTCACCCTGGAATTCACGACAAGCTCGGGGGATGCCTGCATCTATGTCAACCAAAACGTCTCGAGGGAAAACTACGTAGCATCCCTGACTGGGCCCGTAAAGGCACCACCGCGAGCGGATCCCAGAAGATGCCACTCCACCCCTGAGAGCACGACACTGGAACGCACAGGCGAGATCCCAAACTTATCAGGGGACATCGATGAGGTGGAGATATTGCTAGGAAAGAGGTTCCACATCGGGAAAGACCTACCGTCGCCAACCAGAGACGCCCTCATCCACTTATTACAGGCCAACCTGGACATCTTCACATGGAGCCCTGCGGATCTCCCAGGCGTCGACCCCAAAGTGATTTCTCATAAGCTTAATGTGCTCCCTGATTTCACCCCTGTTAGGCAGAAAACAAGGGGCATTCCCCCAGATCAAAAGGAATTTGTACGCTCAAAGGTTCAGAAATTGCTTGATGCTAATATAATTAAGGAAGTTCATTATACTGATTGAGTCGCTAATATCGTTCTGGTTGTAAAGGCAAGTGGAGAGTGGCGTCTCCACATTGACTACAAGGGGGTCAACAGAGCATGCCCCAAGTATCCATATCCGCTACCCTTGATCGATCGACTTATTGATACAACCGCGCGATACCCAGTCTTCTCCTTCCTTTATGCTTATAGTGGGTACCACCAAGTGTATATGGACCCCGCGGATGCTATGAAGATGGAATTCACAACAGGCGAGGCCATCTACTCCTATGTGCTCATGCTGTTTGGGCTAAAAAACACAGGCGCAACATTTCAAAGGCTTATGAATCATGTCTTCGCCAGCCATATTAGGGGGAACCTAGAAGCCTATGTGGACGACATCGTCGTTAGAAGCAGTACCCCATCAGCACATTTGGATCATCTAGAGGAGACCTTCGGAAACCTGCGGGCTTACAACATGAGGCTAAACCCAACAAAGTGTGTATTTGGTGTAGGAGAGGGCAAATTTCTAGGGATGCATATCTCGCGCGCGGGGGTCACGGCGAACCCAAGGAAGATTGAGGCTATCACAAGCCTCAGAACCCCTCGCGCGCTTAAAGATGTACAGCAGCTAACCGGGAGGCTGGTGGCACTAGGAAGGTTCATATCAAAATTGGGAGACAAGTGCAGGCCATTCTTTGCACAAATAAAGTGACGGAAGGCCTGCAAATGGACAGCAGATTGCCAGGAGGCCTACGAAGCAATCAAAGAGCACCGGAAGAAGCTACTAATGCTCCAATGCCCCCAGGTGAGCAAAGACCTAGTGCTCTACCTATCAGCAACCAGCACCACCATCACCTCAGTGTTGCTAAGAGAAGAGGGAAACAAACAGTGGCCGATCTGCTATACAAGCCGCACACTGAAAGCGGCGGAAACACGATACCTGATTTTACAAAAGGTAATTTTAGCCCTGGTTTACACCGCGCAGAAGCTGAAGCCGTATTTCCAAGGCCACGCGGTGACCATGCGTACGGATCTCCTAATAAAGGATATACTTCAACGCCCAGAACACTCAGGATGCCTCGCCAAGTGGTGCATCAAGCTCAGCGAATACAACATCACCTATGAGCCTCGCAAGGCAATCAAGGGGCAAGCCCTCGCAGATTTCATAGTAGAATTCTCCGGTGGGCCCTTGGACACCGGGGAGGAGCCACAATCGATAGAGCCATCTGCACCAGAATGGAGCATGTATGTGGATGGCGCATCCAAGGCGGACTCTCCAGGCGGGGGCATTTACCTTCAAGGACCCCTGCGAATGGAAGCAAAACTCAGGGTGACCTTCAAGTTTTCCGTGACCAATAATGTTGCAGAATATGAAGCCCTGGTAGCACGATTACAAATGACGATCAAGATAGAGATCCGGCCACTCATGGTTCATAGCGACTCACAGCTGGTAGTACACCAAGTACAGGGGACCTCAGAATGCAAGGACCCCACGCTGATAAAATATTTGAGACTCGTTAAGGGTCTCATAAAAGAGCTTGAAGAAGTTAGTCTCATTCACATACCAAGAGCAGCCAACGAGAAGGTAGATGCCCTATCTAAAGGACGAATGTCATCTGAATCCGAAGCATTAGCATGACTCTCCATCGACATCAATACAACAGACATCAATGTCCTCCAAACTCAGGAACTGACAGCGCTGGACTGGCAGACACCAATTATGAGGCAGCTGCAAAGGCTTTCACAGAGTGGTTATGACAGCAAGAAAGCAGTGCGCAGCTGCGCCACTCACTTTATAATCATAGACAACCTCCTGTGGCACCGCGGATACTCGACCTCCCTACAGAGATGCCTCACCATAGAGGAAGGGTAGCACCTACTAGAAGAGATACACCAAGGAGTATGCGGGGCCCACATTGCAGCCGACGCCCTCGCGCACAAGGCTCTCCGACAAGGATACTACTGGCCCACCATGCTAAAGCAGGCGAAGGCCCTGGTGCGCAAATGCAGCCAATGCCAGCTTAACTCGAGGGTTCAGCGATTGTCGGCCGCGATATCACCATCAGTCACCTACCCTATACCATTCGCACTCTGGGGCCTTGACTTGATTAGCCCAATGCCAATAGCCCCACGTCAATACCGATTTTGCATTGTGGCAGTGGACTACTTCACTAAGTGGATAGAAGTGGAGACCCTCGCGATAATCACCTCGGAGAGGGTCATCGCCTTCCTCTGGAAGAACTTGGTCTGCCGATATGGTATCCCACCCACCATCATTACGGACAACGGAACACAATTCGCCAGCATCAAAGTTCAGGAATGGGCAGCCGAGAACAGCATAAAAATGTTGTACGCGCCCGTCGCGTACCCCCAATCAAATGGTCAAGTGGAGGTAACAAATCGAACCCTCAAGGAAGAACTCAAAAAGTGACTGGATGGAGTAAAGGGGGGATGGGTCTATGAGCTACCTAGTGTACTGTGGGATTATCGCACAATCCCGCGAATCCCAACCGGTGAAACCCCATTCTCCCTGGTTTATGGAACGGAAGCCTTGCTACCTATTGAAGCGGACCTGCCTACCATCCGCATGATCAACTTCAGTTATGAGGACAATGCCAAGGGTTTACGCGTAAAGTTGAATCTGATTGAAGAACTCTGAGAATGCGCGCGACTCTGCATGACCGCCCTCAAACAGCGCCTCAACCTTGCACGAAAGGCCAAAGTAAAGTCAAAGCAACTAAGGGAAGGGACCCTCGCGCTACTACGGTCAGAACTCATCGGCCGGGACCCCCGACATGGGGTGCTCCGACTAAATTGGGATGGACCATTCCTCATCCACCGGTAAGTGCGTACCGGCGTGTTCGAGCTCATGGGCTATAATGGAAAGTCACTCCCCAGAAATTATCATGCTGATGACTTACGCCCCTACTATGTGTAACTATTTCTATCAATATAACGCCAGCATGGCACTTATTCCGTATCTTCAATTTTAACAGCTATAGGGACACCCGCAAACTTAAAGCTTAGCAAAGAAAAGTGGAAGAGCCCTATGCGCCCGATCAGCCAGAGAGTCCGTGCCAAACAGGCACAAGCCGCATACGCCTTCTGCACCCGACTGATCAGAACGACCACTAAGCCTAAAGAAAAGCCTTAGGCCTTGTCAGGCCCCGTCGTGGGAGCAGCGTAAACACGTGATCCCGCACGAGCGCGATAGCTAGTACCTGGACCAAAGCAACACCATGGAAAACTACGCAATAGAATAAACTGTGCATTTCAAATTCTCAGGTTTACGCATTGTCCTGGGGAGGGTCATCCACAACATTGGAGACTTCATTCCCCTCTAAAGGTACCTCAGGACCTAGCTTACAATGGGAGCGGCCCCATTGGAGGAGGGTATCTACATCGGGTTCTTCGCAGGTGAACGCATTCAGTGAGTCGAAGCTTAGCTCAAGGAATAGCTGCTCAGCCTGCCACCGGCAGCGCAGCCAACCCTCATTGAACCCCTGCACACCAGTTTCAGCCTGCTCATGAAGGTCCAATACCTTCTCCTCTATTCTGGAAACTCTATCATGAACAGGCACCTGATCAGAGTAGTTTTCGCCTGTAGCAGGGGCGAGCTCTAGCGCGCTCTCCACAGATGCGATACCGGCCAACGCAGCATCGACACGCGCAGACGTATCCAACAACCCATGAGCAGCGCTATCTGCAACACCTTGTACAGCGAAGGTAACATTCTGGGATCGTTTAACAGCCAAACCGGCCTCCGCCTGCAGGCGTTCACGAAACTCGGCTACCGCATCGCGAACCTTAGCCAACACTTCAACCAGCACTCCATTTTCAACTTCTTGCTGTTTCAGTGCGCCGACATGCTGGAAGAGCCGCTCCTTCAACTTTATCAGGAGATCGCTCTTCTGCAAGTCCAGAAGATGTAAGCTTTCCCTCTCCTCGTTGCGCACGACGCACATCCCCTCCAGTTGCGCAACGCTGTTGGCCAATTCATGCTTCTCTACCTCCAGCCGTGCCCGGGCCTCGCAGTCTCCCTACAGCGACGCCACTTGAGTGCCTTCGCGCGCGTTGGCATACTTCAAAAATTCATCGACCTCTTCGGTCGCCGCGTAGCGTTTTATGGTAGCCTGCAATCACTCACATTAAAACAAGAATGACATGACATCCTTAAACTTACAGGTCAAGCACTTACCCTGAGGTGCGACGCAGCTGCCTCGCGAAGACCATGTCCAAGAGACTCCAAGGTCCTCCCAAGCAGCTCGTGATCGAAGGGGGTGCGAAGCCCTTCAAGGCAGAACAGCAAGGTCCCCTCACCCCCTACCAGCAGTGAAGAATCATTGGTAAGGAGGAAAATAGGATCCCAAGCATCCGTGAGGTCGCGCCCTTTGTGAGTGAAGCACTCAACACGAGTTGCCACCTTCGCCTCATGAATGGTAGCTGGATCCAACGTTGCCCTGGACTGGAGCCTTTTTCTCTCTAAGTAATGGGAAAGTACTCCAGCCTCTGCCAGCTTTGCTGCCGGATTCAACAGATCCAGGACATCACGATGACCAACATGCCAGTCCTCAGACCCTGCACACAGAGGATTGGCGTCAAAGGGGAGTCAACACCCAATAGCATAAATATGAGCAAAACAACACTTACTGTCGCCTGGGTTAGCATCTTCTACGGCGCCGCTACTACCAGCCCCCGCTGAAAGATGGGCTACCTTGCCCAATCCAAGCCCCTCTTCCGTCTGGGGCGCAGAGCCGAGGAAGCCAGACCAATCCAGCATTACCGCACCCGTGGGGGTAACAATTTCCAACTCATAAGTCGCAGCGCCAGACCGCGCGGAGGCAGTGACAACCATTACGGCAGAACTCGCTGCCACAACCTCAATAGATGGATCAACACTCGTGGTGGCCACCAGAGGCTGGGCTCTCGCAACCACCATGCCTGGGAAAGGGGTCCCAGATACATCTTGCACTATAGCCCCTGCCGAGGCACCCTTTAACATCGTTGCACGGCCAAGCCGGCGAGCCAAAAGCGTAGCGGCGGAAACCTTGGCCGGCATTCGCGTGGGAGACTTTAGAGCAGATGCAGCAAGCACACCTGCAGGGGGCACCTCTTTGGAACCCAAGGTCACAGCGGGTGTAGAAGGCACACCTGAGGGCACCTCTGTTGAAGCCAAGGTCGCACCAACTTCAGCCCCCAAGGTTGATGGCTCTTCAGGTATAGGAGTAACAGCCTCTATCAACGTGGGTGGGGAGACAACCCTTCATGAGAAGACTTGGCATGCGCCGCTCAACTGCGCGGTGAAGATATCGCAACCAATGGTCTTTAATCGTTTGGCCTCGCCGCTAGGAGAGGGACCCTCACTGCTAACCACGCACTTCTGGGGAGCCAATATCTCACCCGGTGACTTGGTAGCGCCAACAGGTCCCTCCCCCTGGGCACAACTCAAGTGAATCTTCAACGCAGCAGGAGCGGCCTCCTTAGGCCTTTTCAGTGCATCCCTAGAGCATGGCGGGTCATCTGCAACACCCAAAGGTTACAATAATTCAAGGATAAAGGAATACAAAGAGCGATAACAACAAACTTACCCCTATGCCCCGTGAGCACGGCGAAAAGGGCATCAACCACATGGCCCCGTTGCACCGGAGACCACCCTTCATGAGGAGGCCCCACCTTGGGGTCTACCAAGTGCCCGGTGCTCAGCCCCTCCCAATGCAGCACAACCTCATCCAGGCTGTCCAGCTCAAAGGGAAACAGCCTATCGCACGCCTCGCGAGAGAAGACGTCGTCCAGCCAAGTGAGTAGGGTCACGTACGCCTGCCACATGGGGCTCTCGCAGTGCAGGACCGGCTTCGCTACCTCCGGATGAGACGGGCCCGTATTCAAAACCACCGAAAAGCGCTAGGCCGGTTGCCGCAGAATGAACAAGAAATTCTTATGCCATTCATGAAAGGAACATAAGGTTGCAAAGAATGTAATCGAGCTATTATTTCCCACATTGATGCGGGTAACGTGGAACCGGGTTTCGCCGGACTTCAGATCCAGACAGAAGAAGCGCAAAAACACCTCTGTGAACGCTTTTACGCCTGCCATTTTGCAGGCAACGGTGAACGTCGTAATCTAGCCGAAAACATTAGGCCACAGTTGGGAAAGAGGAACACGCCACCACGCGCATAGGTCTTGCACTATGCGTGGAAAGGGAATCCTCAACCCCGCCAACAGTTACGCCGGAAATAGGGTCATCGTCTCCCTCTCCTTGTTCCTATCCGTCACTGGCAGAGTGACGGACTGAAGAATGTTGGCTCGAGACAATCGATAGTCCACAATGTGAGCAGGCCAGACGTACTTACTGAGTTCGGTAATGAGCCGATCGCTCGTCAAGCCACTGCGCGTCATCTCCGGCATGACCGGGCAGGGTGCTTCCTTGGGGGCCATTACCTGCAATCGATGGAAAAATAAGAGAACACACAACAATTTCAAACGAGGTTTGGCTTGCAACTTTCGTCGAGCACCTAATAAGCAACGTAAATGCGATGTTTCGTAGATCAGAAAACCAACCTGGAGGCAAGCGTTGGACACGGGCGAGAAGGACTAGTCGGCCGGAATAGTGCAGAAGGAAGAGCACAAATGATCGTCGGCAGATGGAGTGAGTAGCGAAGTTTCTGAAAGAGGAACGTAAAAGACGTAGACCAAGGAGGAGAATTGCAACCGAGACTATCAATGTGCTTTTCAAATTTTGAAACGTCGCACGGAAGCTAACCGACACAAAAGCCCAACCGTACATGTGTCGACATTCTACCCGAGATCCGCTCATCTCGAGAGCATACCGACCATTGATGCGCGTCGCCTAGCGCGTAAAGGCCACGCGAAGTTCAGGACCCTACCCCTACTCCGCCTGCGGGGAGAAGCTCCTTGGTACACTATCCAAGCAAGCGTTACAAGCAGGCAGGCATCGCATGGAAGACCTCACGCATGGGAGCGCCAATAATGTGACCCATCATGGGCACGCGGATATGGCCCCCGTGGGCATGCACCGCAGCAGTCGTCGTGGAAGCTGTCGCCCCTTGCACCCATGATTCCATGACTCCCACATTCTCTTTGGACACGACTCCCACGTTCCCCTTGTACACATCTCCCACGTTCCCCACTCTAGGCACACCTTCCGCTCCATCGCGACATGGAACATCCCCATGATGTGGGAACGTGGCCAAGGAAACTAAACGGGCAGCACTGTATATAAGGAAATTTATCTGAGAACAAAGGTACGAGATTCTCTCTGATAGAACACTACTAAGTCCTTGCCTG
>JBBYHH010468468.1:0-11314 GCA_038382905.1 Daphne laureola
TCGCATCACTTTGAAATGTGTTTCTGTTCGATTTTGATTCAGTTGAACAACCCCAACGGATTCTGAAACGAGGACCACGGTCATTCAATAACTCGCTACTGTGCATGATTTTATTGAAACAATGTGCTTCCCTTTGTTTGCGAAATTTAATATGTTGGATTTTTTTATGCATGTTGTGGATGTGTCATTTGACTAGTATACAACGACACAAAATCTTTCGGGGCTCTGATTGGTACTGTAAAGGCTGTTGATGTGGATGGTCTGTCACTCCGGGATAGGGTTTCGGTGGATGTCACTGAACCGCTATGCCGGCTGATAAAAATCGGTGTGTAAGGTACTATTCGATATTTTCTTCTGCAATATGAGCGTCTCACAGATTTCTATTTCTGATATGGACGTTGTACCCATACCGAGAAAGAATGTCTGGTACCTGTGGATAGTGTGCCTGTTTGCAATCAATTTGGTGAGTGGTTACGTCACCCAGGATCTCGTACGAATAGATTAGGGTGCTGCTAGTAGGTGAACAAAGGGATGATGTAGCTATAACACCGGTTGTGCAAATTGTCGCGGCTCCATCTCTAGCGGCAGGAGGGAGAGTCGGTCCAAGCGTTGGTGTTCCTTGGGAAGGGGCAGCAGCAGTGGGATCGCTGGCGGCAGTTATGGTTCCTCTTGTTGCTCCCCAGGATGTGGTAGATAATCAACTAGCTCTTGTGGAGGTGAATGTGGGGCGGTTATTGACGGATGCAACTCGCTTCCGTGGTGGGACTTAGAGGCAGGGACATATTCGTGGTAAGACAACTGCTTTAGGGATGGAGCAGTTGGAAGAAGCCAAAGATCTCAGAAGCCGTTGTTGATGCGGTCAGTCGTAGTCTGTGGTGCAGAGGGATTTCCTGCCTCACCTAACGGCATAATGGAAAAAATTTGGAGTGGACTTGGAGTGAGGCAACCTTTTCTACTCTCGTACTCTGGTTTTTTATGCTACTTCTCTTTTGTTGGTTTACTTTAGATGTTGTCGTGTAGAGTTTTTCTCTTAGTTTGACAGATCGATTTCTGTTTGTACGTTCATAGCGAGATGATATTAGGTTTAATGAGAGTCTTTCTGGTGTGCCTAGATCGAGATTAAATATGTATAATATTTCGTTATGGTTTTTTGTTCTTTTATTCGGCTATTCAGTAGCCTTTTCTGAAGGATGATACGTCGACTGATAGATTATCTTCTGGTTTTAGCTTTTTTAGTTCTCCTTCTAGTTTATTTATCTTCAATTGTTTATGCTTTTCTATGTTGTTTGCTTTCTTTGCTCGTCCAAATAATAGTTATGGGTTATTTAGTGGATAAACTCCATTTTTAGTCTATTAACTTTAAAATATGTCATATTTTATTAATTTTTTAATAATTCATCATATTTTAATTCTAAATTTTGATTTTTTATCCTATTTTAATTCTTCCATAAAAAAATTGTTACTTGAATCGTTAGTTGATGTAATTGACAACAATACCCATGTTTAAAACTACAGTTTGTTTCACAAACTTGTAATAAATATATATACATGTCCAAACATTTTTTTCTCCCTATTTTGCTCCTTCCTTCCGCAACTTGTTGCTCTTCATCTTCACCCTTACAAGCCCATCACCACATCTCCCCATTACAGACCTACATTTTTGCCTTCTCTACAAACCCCTCAAAATACCATCAAATAAACAGAGATAATGGAAATATCAATCCAACAATTCAGTAACCAACACATATCAACAATTCACTCCATTACAAATGGGGGTACTGTATTAAATCCTCGGCTAAAAGTAAAAAAAGCCGAGGATTTAATGGAAGCATCAAAACAGGACAAAAAATGAAAGTTTAAGATTAAAATATGACGAATTCTTAAAAAAAAAATCAAAATATGACACTTTTTTTAAGTTAATGGACTAAAAATGAACTTACCCGTTGTTTATATATTTCTTTATTTTTTGTTTTCTAAACTTTGACTTGTATTATTATTTTTTTAAGATAATGGTAAACCGCTTTCCGTAATTTTTTATTTTTTATTTTAAAAAAAAATCATTTAAAAATATGGTAAAGTGCACCAATGATCTCATAACTCTAATTATTGTCTCGTCGGAATCTCATTTTACATTTTTGAACCATTAAGATCCCGTTTTAAAACTTTTGTTAATTCGTGGTTCTATTTTGAACTTTTTCTGTTAAGTTTAACGAACTTTGAGAAAAAATGATAATTTCAGCAACTGCAATTTTCTTAAAAATTTATGTGTACCTTAAGTTTTGAACCTAACTATTTAGACACACCCCTAACTAGAGGTGTAAAATGAATCGAACAGCTCGCGAACCAGCTCGAGCTCGAATTATGGTAAACGAACTGAGCCGAGCCGAGCCGAGCCGAGCCGAGTCTCACGAGCATCGAGCATGAATTCGAGCTCATGTAATAAACGAATCGAGCCTTGAAGCTTGTAAGTTCTGCTTGTCGAGCTCACGAGCCTTATCGATCCATGCATAATTACTAAAATACCCCTTATTTTATAACCCAAATCAAATAGTATGATACTACCCTAATTACAAATCCCTAATTCATAAGATTAGTATAGATGTCTATGGTAGAAAATTGTGAGTTAAAGTAGGCTGGGTAGAGCGCTTCCACACTTAGTTCCGTCAAGAAAAGAACTCTGGTGAAGTTCTGCCGACTAGCATTGTTTTGTCACGAAGCAAAATTGCCATGGAATGGTACATCTGATCCGAGGGATGGTGCTTGCCCTTAAAACCAAAGATATACTCGCGTTAAAACCAAAGATTTTCTCTCTACCATTTCTAACAGTAAGGCGTCCTAGTAGCTGACCTGCTTCGTCGATTTAAAAGGCACAGATTGCAAACATTCCTACTCGATAAAGACTCAACATGTCACTGCACCATCAAGCTTCAACGTGGCTTATTAATATGGAGGCTACGCAACTTGTTAACAACTTCATCACTCCAAGGCCTCTCACCAGGATAATACCTCAAACAAGGCAGTGCGAGTTCCCTAACCAACTCCCCATCCCTCTTTAGAAAACCACTATCAGTCTGCAGGGACTCGTTCACAAGCGAAAAGGTGCAGTTCTGCATTTCAGATGCACCACCAGTCTTCTTTCTGCTTCTGCGCCCAATCATCTGCAAATGGTTCAACTAGCTCATCGTCGATATCATACGGTCCTTTCATTTTAGCTATCAGGCAAACCAGCAGAACACCAAATGTGTAAACATCAATCAAGTCATCAAAGATCGGATCTGCAAGACATTCCAAGCAGAAATGAGGCATAAATTTTAGATAAAATTAAACCAAAATGTTCATAGTTGGACCTAAATACTTCACCACCACAGCCAGACTACTCTAAAGTGTGAGTCAACCTTCAGAAGATCTATAAAACTGCTACTCTAATTTCCCACTCTTGATTGCTACCTCTTGCATAAAAGTTATACCCCTGTTTGCAGAAAGTTGGGGTGCCACATGGAATACAAGTGCAAAATCATGTGTGTGCCACATGCCGTCTCCATAGATCACTAAGCTCGCTACAAAGGCTACATAAATAGAGAGCTCAACCGTTGTGAACATACCACTGCAATAGTAAGGATCAATATACCCAAAACAGCCCTGCTGAGGCTTCTCACGCTTCCGTGCAGGGAATATTCCTCCACATATCATGCTAAAGTCGATCAACTTTGGATTGTAATTCTACAATTGAAGTAAAGATATTGAAACTTTTTACAAAATGAATATGTCAGTAGATAAAATCACAAATTGACTGTTACAGCGGGAACCTTGTCGAGCATTATATGTGCAGCACTAATGTTCCGAATCGCATATAGAGAGTAGGGTGGGTCACCAGCACGTAGAAATTCCAACAAGGACGCAAATTCAAGAGCAACTTTCATCCTCCTTTCCCATGTAAAATTGTCTGTAAACAAATCAACTATCAATTATTGACACAATAACCAATCATGAATCATAAAGTTTAGGCAACAAGATATCAGAGGTATGAACTTGAAGTATAAGAAGTTTCCAAGCTGAAAAATCATCTCCGAAAATAATACTCCTCTCTCCCAAATAAATGATGCATTTCTTTTGACACTCAAATTAAGAAATGGAGGGAAGAAAAAAATTTGGTCAAAAATACCCCCATCATTAGCACCCACCCCCTCCCAAAATAATTTTGGTAAAAAATTGGAATAAAAAAGGGAAATGCACCAATTTTTCAGGGACATCCCAAAATAAAATACTCACCATTTATTTGGGGATGGATGGAGTAAAACACTTAGCAGCAGCAACACGTGCTCAGAGTCAGCAGCACATGGATTACCTTGGACACACGTGAAACAATATAATGTGAAGGAGAATAAGGTTTTTTAGATATCACTATCCCAACAGAGTTTCAACAGTGGAAAATGGAGCAGATTGCACTATGTTTTAGTGTAAAACCCATTGGAAGCTAGTCAACATTACTGGAGATAGTAATAATTAGATTAGTGCATCAACTAGAATTGCAAATTCCAAAAAATTGCGTGGACAGTAAAACAATGTGCTAGACGCAATGAGTAAATGATATGAGAAACAAAAATGTCTACCATTATCCAGCAAGAGGTTGTGCAATGTATCTAGCGGCTCAAGATCATAAACAACACCAAGACAACCTTCAAAGCAGTATCCAATCACGGTGACTAAACCAGCACGAGACGCCATTTTCGGATGTTGAAGCAATAATAATTCATCCTGAAAAGAAAGGAAGCATATGACCTCTTTATGGTTGAAAATTCTCATTTTCACCTCAATCACCAATGATATACCAGAACTTCATATATTAAGAGGATCCAACATACCCACAGTCTCTCTTCATCCCCTGGATTACGAGATATATACATGGCGTCAGTTTTCCATACTTTCACAGTCACCTCTCTTCCCTCATAGATCCCTCGATACACAATGCCATACTGACATCTTCCTATGACGTCCCCAAAACTGTTTGTGCAGGAACTCAAAGTGTCCTCGGAAAATATTTTAAGCTCCTTTACTGAACAGGTAGGGAGCAAAGTTAAAATGAGATGAAGTTAACGGCCTAAGGTGGCCAAAAAGAAAAATATATAGAAAGAAAACCAGTATATTCTAAACTGGCAGATAATCAGTCTCCCGTTTACTGAGAATCTTTAGCAATCCAATGTAACGAAGATATTAGTCCCACTTACAAAATAGAGAACTCATTTGCTAAATAATCATAACGATGATGATGACAATGATGATGAACTAACAATAATACACCATACATCCTTTATAAAATTATACAAATTGCTATTTTTGGAGGCCCAAAATTAATTGATAGGTTCCCTTTAAAGGAAGGCCTTCTTAACTTCATTTATCATATTACCATTCAATTCTCTACACAATCATTCTACACATCTCCCAATAAATTTAACTTTCTGTTTTCATCAACTATACACAATCTTCATTGTTCTATAATCTTTTAATCATATTAATCAAAGAGCAAAATTGGAAATAGCTTACAAGTCTTCTACCCATCTTAACCCCTCAGCCCAGTAAAAAAACGTGTTGCTGTTAATTTGGACGGTGGGAGTAGATAAAAATGATGATGCTGACCTGGTTTGGTTTGTTGCAACTTCTGGGGTTTCAAGGTAGATTGAGATGCTAAAGGGGAAATCCTCAGCTTCCCAAAAAATGGTCTAAATCTTCCATCTTGATGAAATGATGCACGCAAATGCCGCAACTTCCTCGATCCACAAATTCCTATAAAAAGCTAAGTTAAGAGCGGGTCTTACAGGATCTAAAAAGAACGAAAGAAAAATATACTCCCAACATAAACGCTAATACAGCAAGTGCAAAAGTAATAGCAGTAAATGACATGAAAAGACCTCCAAGGATTCAATACCCACATCATCTAGGTTTCGATAGTTGCTGTCAACCTAAACTACACATCATTGCTTTGCATTCGGACAATCAGTTGATAGATACCTAATATCACACATCCCTTATACAAGCTATAAGGAATAACGTATAACTCAAATTGTCATTCCCCCATTTTAAATTAACTTCAAGTATTTGCATTCCTGAAGTTATCATTCACGCCTCTTGATACCCTGCTTCTATTTTTATGGTTGAACTTGTTACATTTCGAAGGCTCACTTCAAAAAGCAAGGCTATGTGCATATAGTTCAAAGGTAACTGAAAGCCGTATCACATCATGTTTGTTCCCCAAAATAGCTTGTCTATGGTTGATCAATTGAATTAGCAACAAAAGACATTGTTTAAGAAAACCAGTTATTCACCTACCAGATAGTTCATCCAACCCTGCTTCAATTGTATCACCAGTGCCAATTATGTTCCAATGTTTTTGGACAATAGATAGTGTCTTCAGCCGTCTAACAACTTGCTTCATTGTTGGCCGCTTTCGAGGATTGTCATCCACACATTGCAGTGCAACCTTAGTGATTCTGACTCCATCACTAAAACAGAAGTGCTCGTTTGCCCCCAGTATCTGATCTACAAGTGAAACAGTGCGTTTCTTTTTGGACTTCTCCCTGTAATCGGGCTTGGCCCTTTCATAAACATACATTCCCATCTCTTTGTGCCCCTTGTCAGTCAGTTCACCATTTCTGATGCCTTTATCATCCACTTTCATGGTTATTAAGCCCAAAAGAATGACACCATAAGCAAATACATCAGATTTATCAGAACATCCACCTGCAGAGCAATTCGTACAGTGCTCTTTAACAAATGCCAAATAGGAACCAACTGACAAAACATGAAAACATCAACAGTTTATTGCCCTTGAGAGCGGTAAGACAGTTTTCAAATGTCCAAAATTTCTGCACTGTGAAACATTCAAAATGATACTCTCTTTGTCCTGGCAAAACTGATATGTTTGACTGGATGGAGATTAAAGAATATTGTTGACCAGAGAGTAATAAGTTAAAGTAGGCATATAAAATAAAAGTGTTTTTTTTCGTGGGAAGGGAAAAGGAGACTAATAATGTAAAGCTGGTGTAGAAAGGTTTCCTTTTTTAGAAACGTATCAGTTTTACCTCAAAAAAAAAATAAGCCCAGCGTGCTTGGATCGCTTCGATTCTTGCTTTCCTAGATCGTGAACCAAGGGGCTGTGGGGGAGAAATGGCAGCCTAAGAAAGTTAAAAAGGGACAATCCAAAACAGAAAACGTATCAGTTTTGCTGAGACGGAAGGAGTAGTATTTAACCTAGCCATCATAACTGTCAAGTTGTATTACTGATAACTTTCAGGTTCCCTTTCCCTACATCGCAAACTCCCTCACTTAAATTTGGTGTATACTTTTATTAGACGGATCACTTGCATGTACGAATAGTTACTTCGGAAAGTCTGGTCAGAACAAGTAAGAGAAGCACTCTCAACAACTACAGAAGATAGAGATTCTCTACACATGATTCATGTCTTCTCTTCTAAATGATATTGTGAAACCAATGAGGGGGCAGATAATAAAATATAAATAATAAAATGAAAAAAAAAACAAATAAATAGTAGGAGTACTATAAAAGAGCATAAACAAACACATAACTGAACGGTCATGAATGGATGGTCTCAGTATGTGTTCATTTGTTTGACTACACAAACAAAATGCTCCTATTGTTTGTGTTCATTCCTTTAACAAGATGAACGAACCATCATTGAACAGTTCACTGAACATTCAGCTTGTTTATTAAAACAAAAACAAACAAAAAATCAGCTTGTTTATAGCCCAACGAGTCACGAAATTTATGAACATTATAAAAAAGCATAAAAAATAAAGGAAAACGTAACACACACCTTGAGAAAGACTAGGATCAATATAGCCATAATATTCAAGTAACCTCTTATTTAGTATATCCCTTTTATCAGGAAATATACCATCAGATATCATACTGAAGTTGAACAATAATGGATTAAAATCCTACAACAAACAAAGGAACCAGGGGAAAGACTGAGAGACGTGTACAGAGTAGAAACAGCCTAACAAACTAAATGCTACTTGCAATCCGAAAACAGTGTCGCAACTTATTTTTTAAAGATCAAATATTTGCTACAATACAATAGCGATTGTGAATATTCGCTACCCCCTTGTACAATGGTATATCTCCATAAAGTTATGTCATTCATTCTAGAGCCTAAATTCATTTTTTTTATTTTTTAACTTAAGAACCCAGAAGTTTTTAATTGTACCAATCTTTTGTAAGGGTGACAAACAGCATAGAGATGCAAACCTCATCAAGCATAATATGAGCAGCATCTATATTGCAGATCAGATACGGAGATGAAGGAGGCTTTGGATCATGAAAATATTTGAGAACGAAAACAAGCACTAGAGCAACTCGAACTCTCTGAGGCCATGTCAAACTATCTGCAGTTAAATTGCACTTCAAAAGTGTTAGTACAATATAATGAACACTGCAATCAAGAACAATCATTCTCTTTCTGGTGCAGATGTTAGATGAAAAAGAGCAAGGACATTGACATATTAAACTTCACAAAATAAACACCATAGTTTCAGTTCCAACCAAAGCTAGTGTGGTCAAACGTCCTGGAATTAATCTGAACTTGGATGAGGAATATAATTATACATAGCTCAACCCCCAGGTCGCTCCACCAGCTTTCTCAACAAAGTTCCTCACATTAAATTTAGAATATTTCAATACAGGACAGAAAATAGATTAATTTACAACCTTCTTTTTAGCTAGCCGATATACATTGCTTCACTAGCCTTGTTAATAGTTACAGAAGATATAAAATAAAAAAAAATGCAAGTCTTTAGGAAACCGCAGGCTTGTAACCTTAAATCGGACCAATTTAGCAAGGAACAAATCTATAGACTGAATAAACTTCCCCTTGATTGTTAAAGGAAAAAGTTAAAATATCTATAAATAAACAACTGAACAACTTGTTCCAACTGTAGACTATATTGGTTTCCACGAGGAGCATAATCAGATAAACTAGATTATTAGTAATTGCAAGCTGGTACACATATTAAAAGTACTTAACAACAAATGAGTTAAAAAACTGAAGATACTTTACCTTGATGGCTACAGCTAAAAATGAAAATTAATAAATAAAGATTGATTAATTTTTTCCAACTGCAAAGACAAATTGCTAACATTATTATAAAAAGTGTATGACCATCCTAGCAATTCATCCAAGCAGACTTGATTTAAGGTATCAAATAGCTAGGAAACTTAACTTTTGTTAGAGAACACATCCAATACCTAGTCAAACAATTACTAACGAAGTGTACAGAGAGTGCACCATCACGGATTAAAGTGCATACAAGAAAAGCAACGTCTTACTAAAATACGAGGAATGTTTAAAAAAATGTACCCTTTTTGGTTTCCACGAAGAGCATAATCAGATAAGCTAGACATCTAGTATAGCAGGCCAGTCCACATATTAAATATTCTAACAGCAATTGAGTCTACAGACTGAAAACAATTTTCCTTAATTGTTGAATCGAGAACTAAATGAATAAATAACCAATTGATAACTTTTTCCAACTGCAGGCACAAATTGCTATTATAGAGAATGTATGACCATTCTAGCACTTATCCAAGCATACTTGATTTAAGGTAGCATATAGAAAACACAACCTTGGTAGAGAACACATCAATTACATATTCAAATGGTTACTAACAAAGGGTATAAAGAGTGCACCATCACCGATTAAGTGCACACGTATAAAGCAATTTCTTACAAACACACCTAGATTGTTTGAGTTTCTCTGTTATTTTGTTTACGTAAGGCGCATAATCAAATAAACTAGATAACAAGTAATAGCACGCCAGTCCACATACCAAATATCACAACAACAAAAAAGGTACCTTTATCGATGAGATTATATAAAGTATCTTTGGGCTTCATATTGTAGACTGCAGCCACTATAGTACCCTGATAACAACCTCCAAGCATGAAGGGTAACTTTGGGCGATCTGGATGATTTGATATTTTGGTGAATAAGGTTTTTTCATTCTGGTAGACAGAGTGGAGCATTGAAATGAATCATTTAAGGCTTTTAAAAAAAAAACGAAATGAGGGGGGCAAAACTCAAATAAAGGGTGGCAAAAATAAAACGGAGAATGCACAAAATTTGATGTGTTACATACTCTAAATCTCTGCATGTTGTCAGGTTTGCGGGCTTCATAAATCCCTTGATCCTCCCACACCTTCACCATAACGTCCACCTCATTGTAGATCCCTCTGTAGACTTTGCCGAACTGGAATCTTCCAATATAATTTGATTCTCCAAACTCATCAGTAATTTCGCTTATACATGAAGCGCTAAAGTTAAAATCTGGAAAAGTAGACGACTTCATTTTGGCAGCAGAAACTGCCAGGGAAAGAAAAACGTACTTGTTAATATGCTGGGAACAACAAAAACACTTCAGGAAGATCAAGAGCTAGCTAAGGAGATACAAATAACCAAAACTACAAACGGTCCAGCAAGATACGATTCTAATGAAACACGACAATGTGGTGCAAATTACCTGCTGGTATATCAGTTTGAACTGAACCCATTAAGCACTTTTTTGCTACACTCGGAAGTCGGAACCCTCACACTTAACTGGTTTTATGCTAGGATGGGTTGCAGACTTGCAGTTTGGGTTCGGGTAAAGAACGTGATTGAAGCCGGAGGGGAAGGAAGAAGTGAAGAACACGTTAGTTATAGACAATTACAAAAACTCTCCCTATAAGTATCTTTCCCATTTCTAGAAACCTAAACCAAGTAGCAATCTCAAGTTTTTAGGTTGTGGTGTTTTTTTAGAGAAATTCTAGATCTATTTTCTTTAATTTCTTAATTTTTCCTATATTAAACTCTGATTTCCTAAATTTGTGATCTGGGATCATTAGGGGTTTCAAACATGCACTTTTTAGAGTGTTTTTTTTTTTTTCACTTATTTGTTTCTCATCATGAAAAAAAAAAGTTTATCACCCCTTTTAATTTGGACCTATGATGAAATTTGGAGAAGTGAATTAGATAATTCACGGTGAATTCATACCAAAACACACAACTCTTCCAACTTTGAACTCAGATTAGCCCCATCCAAACAAAACTCAGCCGATCAGATCTGGAGATTATGGTAGAGAAACTTAGATCCGCCGTCTGGTCCGCCGAATCACTATCTGAAGGCGACGGAGCATCGCCATCGGCAGGCGCGGCCACGACCTTCCCCTTCTTCTTCTTTCCTTTGGGACTGGTAAACGGGGATTCCATGGTACAGAAGCAGAGACACTTTCTGTGCGGCGGTGAGGTTCTTGTACTTGGGCAT